>CAUYPK010095692.1:0-53924 GCA_963574355.1 Loris lydekkerianus | reverse complement strand
CATAGTATGTTTTTCCATTGGTTAACATCTTCAGCTATTTCTTTTCTCAAGAGTTTCATAATTCTCTTCGTAGAGATCTTTCACTTCCTTTGTTAAGTAAATTCCCAAATAATTCATCTTCTTTGGCACTACTGTGAACAGAATAGAGTACTTGACTCTTTTTTTTTTTTTAGCTTGACTATTATTGGAATATATAAAAGCTTCTGATTTGTGAGTGTTGATTTTGTATCCTGAGACGCTACTGTATTCCTTGATCATTTCTAAGAGTTTTGTAATTGAGTCCCTGGGGTTTTCCAGGTATAAAATCATATCATCTGCGAAGAGTGAAAGTTTGATCTCCTCTGACCGTATTTGGATACCCTTGATTGCCTTCTCTTGCCTGATGGCGATGGCTAAGACTTCCATTACAATGTGAAAAAGCAGTGGAGATAATGGGCAACCTTGCCTGGTTCTGATCTGAGTGGAAATATTTTTAATTTTACTCCATTCAATACAATATTGGCTGTGGGTTTGTTGTGGATGGCCTCTATCAGTTTAAGAAAAGTCCCTTGTATACCTATTTTCTTAAGTGTTCTGATCATGAAAGGATGCTGGATATTGTCAAAGGCTTTTTCTGCATCTATTGAGAGAATCACATGATCTTTTTTTATTTTGCTTATATGATGTATTATATTTATAGATTTATGTATATTGAACCAACCTTGAGACCCTGGGATAAAATCCATTTGTTCATGGTGTATAATTCATTTGATGTGTTGCTGGATTCTGTTTGCTAGGATCTTACTGAATATTTTTGCATCTATATTTGTTAAGGATATTGGTCTGTAATTTTCTTTTCTTGTTGCGTCTTTTCCTGGTTTGGGGATCAGAGTGATATTTACTTCATAGACTAAGTTAGGAAGTATTCCTTCTTTTTCTATGTTTTGGAAAAGGTTAAATAATATAGATACTAATTCCTCTTTAAAGGTTAGGTAGAATTCTGATGTGAAACCATCTGGTCCCAGCCAGACTCTTCTTTTTTGGGAGATTTCATATAGTTGATGCTATTTCAGTACTTGATATAGGTCTGTTCAGCATTTCCAATTCTTTCTGGCTAAGTCTAAAAAGGTGGCATGCTTTCAAGTACTGGTCAATTTCTTTCAGATTTTCCTATTTCTGAGAATAGAGTTTTTTGTAGTATTCATTAAGGATTCTTTGAATTTCTGAGGTGTCCGTTGTTATTTCACCTTTGTCATTTCTGATTGATGATATTAGGGATTTTAATTTTCTATTTTTGGTTAGGTTGGCCAAAGGTTTATGGAATAGAATTGAGAACCAAAAGATGAACCCAGACATTTACTGTGATTTGATCTTCAATAAGCCTATCAAAAATATAAATTGGGGTAGAGATTCAACAAACAGTGTTGGCAGGATATTAAAAAACAAAGCATACTTTGTAATCTGGTGTAATAGTTAACAAATGGTGCTGGGAGAACTGGCAGGCGACTTGTAGAAGACTGAAACTGGACCCACACCTTTCACCATTAACAAAAATGGACTCTCATTGGATAAAAGATTTAAAATTAAGACATGAAACTATAAAGATTCTTGGAGAGAGTACAGGGGAAAAATTTGAAGAAATAGGCCTGGGAGAATACTTTATGAAGAGGACCCCCCAGGCAGTTGAAGCAACACCAAAAATATATTACTGGGATCTGATCAAACTAAAAAGCTTCTGCACAGCCAAAAACAAAGTAAGCAAAGCAAGCAGGCAGCCCTCAAGAATGGGAGAGGATGTTTGCAGGTTATGTTTCTGACAAAGGTTTGATAACCAAAATCCACAGAGAACTCAAATGTATTAACAAGAAAAGAACAAGTGATCCCATTTCATTGTGGGCAAGGGACTTGAACAGAAGTTTCTCTGAAGAAGACAGGCGCATGGCCTACAGACACATGAAAAAATGCTCATCATCCTTAATCATCAGTGAAAGACAAATCAAAACCACTTTGAGATATCATCTAACTCCCATAAGAGTGCCTCAGATAAAAAAAATCCCAAAACTATAGATGTTGGCATGGGTGTGGAGAAAAGGAAATACTTCTGCACTGCTGGTGGGAGTGCAAGCTAATACGACCTTTTTAAAAAGAAGTATAAAGAATACTCAATGATCTGGTAGACCTGCTGTTCAATGCTGTAATTCCTCTACTAGGTATATATCCAAAAGACCAAAAATCACTTTATAACAAAGATATTTGTACCAGATTGTTCATTGCAGCTCAATTCATAATAGCCAAGTCCTGGAAGAAACCCAAGTACCCATTTATGAATGGATTAATAAATTGTGGTATATGTATACTATGGAATATTATGCAGCCTTAAAAAAGATGGAGACTTTACCTCTTTTATGTTTATATGAATGGAATTGGAACATATCCTACTTAGTAAAGTAGCTCAAGAATGGAGGAAAAAGTATCCAATGTACTCAGTACTATTATGAAACCAATTTACAGTCACTCACACTTTTGTGAAGAATAAATCACAACTATGGCTCAAGAGGAAGGGGGGATGGGAGGGGAGGGGCAAGGTCAGATGGAGGGAGGGTGAATGGTGGGATCACACCTGTGGTGCATATTGCAAGGGTACATGTCAGATCTAATAAGTATAGAGTATAAATGTCTTAACACAATAATTAAGTAAATGAGGTAAGGGATATATTAACCTATTAACCAGTACGATGTAAGCACTCCAAATTGTATATGAAATCAGCACATTGTACCCCATAAATGCATTAATGTATATATGATCTACCTCTTTATGATTTAATTTTTAAAAAAGTGAAGAAACCAGAAAAAAAAATGTTAACAAACCTGGAAAAATTAGGCAACTAACTCATGTGTGGGATGTGTGAGAGAGTGGAGGGTGGTGGGCAGGGGGTATACAGTAAAAGAAAGTTTTAGGATTCAATTCAAGAGTGAATTACTCCATGGTTCCTCATTCAGGAAACATTTGAGAACTATCATTGCCTTTATTGCCTATTTATTGTGTTTAGTCGTTTTTCAAAAAGTGTAGAGAAATAGTTCTCAAACAGATATGTCCTCTGTCAGCACCCTAAAACTAAGTGCATGAAGTTAAAACCTAACTTGCCTAGGTTTGAGGGAATATTATCCTTTTACTGTTTTTCCTAACAATCTACTCTTCTACTAATCTCACACAAAAGTTAGACCAAAGAGAGATCTAGCACATAGTCATTAGACTTTGCCGGATTACAAAGGATGTTTTGTTTTTTAATTTCCTGCCAACAACATGCTATTTAGTAAAGATTATTTAAATTTCATTATGTTTCTATAGAATTTGATGCTATTCAAAATGAAAAGGTATCTCCTACCTTATGATTTCTAACTTAATTTAGATGATGAGTGGGAAGTAAATAAACAGAAAGCATACTTAGAAGATATAGGTAGGGTATACTGTATTACCTTATGATAATATAACTTAGAAAATGTTAAAATGATAAAGCATTTTAGATTTAGTAATCAGACACTATAATTTTTAGTGATAATGTTCATTGTGTTGATTATGTAACATTTTCTTTAGTCTTAGGACTTTAGATATTCCTAACCTTTTGAGTTCCCTTAAAAAAAGCAATGATAGCTGTGAATCCTCTCTTTCCAAAACAAATAAATCTAAACATCTGTATGACTTTTGGGCCAGATGCAGTGGGACACACTTATTAATACAACCCCAGCACTTTGAGAAGCTGAAACAGGAGGATTACATAAATCCAGGAGTTTGAGACCAAGCTGGGCAACATAGTGAGATCTTGTTCTCTACCAAAAAAAAATTAAAACTAAGCCCAGCTGCCCTAGAGACTGAAATGGGAGGATTGCTTGAGCCTCAGGAGTTTGAGGTTATAATGAGCTATGATCAGCCACTGTACTCTAGCCTGTGTGACAGAGTGAGACCTTGTCTCTAAAAAAATTAATTAATTAATCAAAAAATATATATATAACTTTCTTAGGGGAAATTAAAGTTATAAAACATGATTTTGCCAAAGGATTTTCTAGCCAATTTAATATATTTTTTCTTGGATCTGGCAACTTTCTATGCATTTAATATGTTTAGGGAATTGGGTTTTCTGATTAGTTTAAAATTCTGCTTATGCCATGTCTTATCAAACTTGAAAAAACAGTTTTCAAAGAACAGAATACAAGAATGCCAGCATTTATCATTAGTGATTCTGAAAGCATTTCAGGATCTGGTAGTTACTTAGAAACAACGTTAGCAGCCCTAAACTTTACTTAATCCTGTGTACTTCAGCTTTCTCATTATCGAAGTTGTAAATGTTTGACCTTACTGTACTAGGACTCTCTGTTTTCTGTATTTCAGAATTGCCTTTGCCTTCAGAAAGTGTGGATATTATCATTTCTGACATTCCATTTGGGAAAAAGTTTAAATTAGGAAAGGACATCAAAAGCATTCTACAAGAAATGGAGAGGTAAGTTATTGAATATATTTCCATAATTTTTTAGCTACTGGGCATTTAACCAAAATATGTCATAGCTCTTCAATTAAAGTCTGATTGCATTGTAATAATTTCCCAGAGATTTTGCAATTGAAAGATTATATATAAATGATAAATTTTATAATTGAAATGTCATTCAATATCATCTTATGCTATAAATTTTATTCAGAAAAATATTAATTTTTTTATTGCCTGAAATTTGAGTATATGAAATAGCAACATAGATTTTAGGCACTGCGTTGAAGCAAAAATTTAATTGGCTTCTAACCTTCACAAAAACCCCACCTCCTATGTGTTAAACCCTCGTACTTAACAGATGAGAAACGGGAGTCTAGAAAGATTAAATTTCTCGTGATCATGGCCACTAAACAACACAATAGAATTCTGTTATGTGAGAAACACGCAGGAACACAGAATGGATAACATCTTCATTTTTGGCAGAGAAATGAAAACGCAGAAATATTATTTATCTGATGGTTTAAATGTTGGCTGAAGGAAATATAATTCAATGGAAGTATTTCTTTGAGAGGTTCCAATAGTGAGAGCTAGATATATATTATTCTGATCCATTTAAGTTAACAAAGGAAAGAGTTTAGAATGCATTTAGGAATGAATGAATGTAAATATAAAAGATCAGTTGATGTTAAATGGTCTAGCTGGGCATTTGATAGAATAAATGTTCAAGGGCCTGCTATGTAAATAGTGTGTCAGCATTTGCAAAAATGAGCCATGTGTTTGGATGGAGAAAATTCAGGGTCAGGGCTAACATTCTTTAAGGAAAATTAAAGCTTGACAAGCGGTTTAAGCTCAACTAAGGGTTGTCTCACTGCATTTTCTGAGCTGGGTGTTCGAAATTTTTTTTTTCCTTTTTTATATTATTTTTAAATGACTTACCCAGTTACCTAACTCTTGATATATTACCTTCTGAGCAGCACCTATAAATCAGACCTTTCCTGAGCACTGATTCTCCCAATATCATGTCTGCCTTAAGCCTGTTTGCAACCTGTACTTACAGTAAAATTATTTTAAGACCTATTAAAAAATACTGATGCCCATTCTCCACTCCTCCCCACCAAGGCTCTGATTTAATTGGTCTGGAAAAGGATCTTGGCATCAGTATTTCTTAAAAGTTCCAGAGGCGATTTGTTGTACAGCCAGGGTTGATAGCTAGAGGCTTTGAGCCTAACTAGATAGTTCTCCATCTCTAACATTAACCAATCGTGGTGAAATACTAATAACAATTGAAATTTAACCTGGAAATTTCCAGGAAGATAATGGCATACCCTAACTGAAAATCTATTGCTGCATATTGCAGCCATCTCAAGTCAGTGGAGGGCAGTGTTTTGAGCAGATAGTCCTTTCAACACTAGTAAATTATACCAGTCTAACTTTCTGTAGGCTGGGTTGGGTTTTATTCCAGGTAATTGAAAATGAGACAGTAATAGATATGACTGGCTCACATTATAGCAAAAAGTTCAAATATTTATCTGAAAATCAGGAAAATTAATAGTCAAGACTTCCTGCATAATTAGAGTTCTTCAGTAGGATCAATTCAAAGTGTATAAACGTAGATATATAAGGGATTTCTCCTGTGACCAAGCTTTCTTGTCATCTGCCCCAGCATTTCTGTCTGACTCTTGATTTGCTGTGGTTGGAGGTTTATACAGGCAATGTAGCATAATACAGTGGCTAAGAGAACAGGCTTTAGGGCCAGCCTACCTGAGTTCCACTCTTGGCTCTATTACTTAAATTTGTCTTTAGTCATCGGTGTATTCCTTAACTCCTTTGTGTCTTTAAATAATATTCGCTTCATAGTATTGTTCTGAAAATTCCATCGATTTACAGTTCTTAGAACAGTGTTAGGTGCCCAGAAAGTGCTCAGTACCTATTACCTCTTACCTGACTTTTTAGTGTAAACCACTTCAGATCCTTTTAGAAAGTAAATGGGAATATATAAAAATACATCCAAGTACACATAACTTTTTTCTTGATGGTTTACTGACAGTTGAAGTTCCTAGCTAGGAAATGGAAGGAATGGAGAAAATAAAAAAGTATAAGAGGTCAGAAAATCTGTTTACAATAGGCAGTGAGAACAGGTGGCACTGATGTGATAACAGAGCTGGATTCCTTGAGAAACAATATCCAGTCAGAATTAAAGATTGTCAGAAAGTGGGGCAACGCCTGTGGCTCAAAGGAGTAGGGCGCTGGCCCCATATGCAGGAGGTGGCGGGTTCAAATCCAGCCCCAGCCAAAAAACTGCAAAAAAAAAAAAAAAAAAAAAGATTGTCAGAAAGTGATTGCTCAGTGGCATGAGCTATGTACTTATAGCTCAATTGTTTCTTCCTTTAATGATTAATCATTTGATGGATGCAGAGCACTGTGAGGAATTCAAAAAGTATAATACTTGAACTTCCTTCTCCATTCTTGTGATGCTTCACTAAGAAGAATGTGTTCCATCTCCATCCAGGTTAATACAAAAGATGTAACATCTCCATCTTTTTTAGTGTCTCAATAGCGTTCCATGGTGTACTTACACCACAGCTTGTTAATCCATTCCTGGGTTGGGGGGCATTTATGCTATTTCCACATTTTGGCAATTGTAAATTGAGCTGCAATAAATAGTTTAGTGAAAATGTGCTTATGATAAAAGGATTATTTTTCATCTGGGTAGATGCCTAATAATGGGATTGCAGGATCAAATGGGAGGTCTAATTTGCATTCTGTGAGGATTCTCCATACTTCCTTCCAAAAAGGCTGCATTAGTTTGCAGTCCCACCAGCAGTGTAAGTGTTCCCTTCTCTCCACAACCATGCCAGCATCTGCAGCTCCAATTTTTTACAAAAAACAATGCTCTGAACATCCTTGGAGTTTTTCAAACTTACCATATGACCAGGTTTCTTAAAACCACATTGCCTCAGTTTCTTCACCTACAAAATGACAATGCTAATAGAACATACTTAAAAAGATAGTTCTGAGGGGTTAACTCATATGTAATGCAAAGCAGTGTCTGGCACACAGTAAGTACTCAGTAAATATTAGCTGTCATCACCATTATTACCACTATTTTTCTATTTCTATTACATCTTATATGTTTTATAATTTCCTAAAAGTGAGACTTCTAGATCAAAGGTTATGCACAATTCATACTTGGAATACATTATTGCTAAATTACTGTCCCAAAAAATGTATACTAATTTCTGTCTTCAAGAGAACTCATTTTCTTATAATCCTGTCATCCTCAATATAGCTATCCTTTTATCTTTGTTAATATGCTAGGTAAAATGTAGTATCTCATTTATTATTTTAATTATACTTTCTTTCATGTGTTTAGAGATGTTTATGTTTTCTTCTTTCTGTCTTATGGTATACAAGCACATCTTTACATCCCACCTCCAACTCTCTCAGCAGAAGAGGTTTCTGTCTTCCTGCTAGAATTTATCCTCTGAATTCCTTCCTCCTCAAGAATTGTACTCTGTCCACTTCTCATTATTACTTTCGGCCTATTTATCTCCTTTTTCTTTGAAGGAGATCGTCACCCCTTCCTCAGATATTTGTGGAGGTTTTTGTATCTCCCTGCATTGTACTAGGCCCTGGAGATGCAGGAGTGAGTAGGACAGGCAGGGACCATCCAGTTTCAGAAGACGGACTGTTAATAGGTAAACGGGATAATGTCAGATCAAGATAGCTAGAATGAAGGAAATTAAACAGGATATTTTCCTGAGGAGTGAGAGAAAAGCAATGTTTACCTTACATAGGTAGTCAGCAAAGATTTCTCCGAGGAGGTGATATCTGAACTCTGGGCCTGAATAATGAGAATGCATACCAGGAAATGAGTGTGAGTTACTTGCGGCATGAACAAGGCCAGACATCCCAAGGTGAGAAGTAGCTTAGTGAGTCTGAGCAGCTGAAGCAGTGCAAAGGAAGCAAGCAGGCAGTGAAGTTGGAAAGGTGGGTCATGGTCAGATCACATAAGAGCCTGTGTGCCATAAGAAGGAGGTTAGAATGTATTTGAAGTATGGTGAAAGCAACTGGAGAGTGAGCAGAGTGCACAGGGATTTGCATTTGTTTTCTGTGCAGAAACTGGGAAGGGAGACAAGAATGGAAATATGGCCTGTCTGCCAAGAGATGGTTGTTATGGTCCAGGCGGGCCATGAAAAAAGCAGATGAGGATGGGAGACAATTTGGAGACAGGACTGTCTAGACTTGTTGCTGGCTCAGATGAGGGAAAGCTTACATCTTTGCTGGGCATGAGGCAGATTCCCGTTCTCTTTTGGTCCTCTAGCTGTCACTTTCTTTTTTACCTGTACAGCTGAACATCTTGAAAGAATAGTCTAACTTGACATCTGTTTCCTTACCTTCCAGTCCCCACCCCACTCTGGCAGGCCAGCATCTGCTTCTGGCCTCAATGAGGACTGCTGTCTCTCGGCTCATTTATGACTCCTTGTAATCCTTGCCACTCATTAGTCCTGTGTTATTTGACACTGGTGAGACCATTGCCTTCTCTAGATTATAACTCTTTGGCTTCTGTGATGTCACCACTGTCCAGATTTTCTCTAGGGTATCTATTTCATGAGCCTTTTCCTCTGTCCCTCCCTCCTTAAATGTGAAGTCTCTGCTCCATGGCCCTTTTCTCGTCTCACTCTGTACTGCCACCCAGACGATGCCATCCACCCTTATCACTCTGTCTCCCATTAACTATTTTTTTTTTTTTTTTGAGACAGAGTCTTGCTTTGTCACCCTCTGTAGAGTGCTATGTCATAGCTCACAGCAACCTCAAATTCTTGGGCTCAAGCTAGTTTCTTGCCTCAGCCTCCCAAATAGCTGGGACTACAGGCACCCACCACAACGCCCGGCTGTTTTTTAGAGACAGGGTCTCGCTCTTGCTCAGACTTCTCTCCAACTCCTGAACTCAGGCAATCCACCCGCCTCGGCCTCCCAGAGTGCTAGGATTATAAGCTTGAGCCACTGTCCCAGTCTCCCACTGACTATGAAATTCTTTATCTTCACCTCAGCCCCAGGCTTTCTCATCCTACAGGCTGGTTATCCAGCTATCTGGTGATGTCCACACTTAAGTGTTCCTTAGATACATCAGCACATTTCAGGAGGAACTCTTTACTACACCCCCTGCGTCCCACCTCTGACTCACCCACCTACTGAACCCCCACACTCCCCTCTGACTCACACCCCTGCTAAACCACCCTCGGTGTGGCTCCACCCCACCTCCTCCCGTCTGTGCCAACACCCTCCCTTGCTCCAGCCCTCGCTGTTACTTTGCCTGGCTCACTCCTGTTTGTCTTTTAACTCACAGCATGGGTGCCTCATCTTTGGGTAAATTTCTGCCCTCTCTCTCAGGCCTGGGTTTGATTGTAACATTTATCACACTTGCCTCTCTCCCACCATCCAGTCAGCTCTTTAACAACTCACAGGATTCAGGAAAAAGTGTCTCCGTTACTTTTTTCTACATGAGAGTTATGCAGAATTTGGTTGAACAACTGAATAAATGAATTATCCTCAAAATGCTGACATTTCAAGGTCTGCCATTTTTCTAATCTTCCCTTGCCATTTCTTTGTTCACATCCTCTTTCCTGATAACTTCCTGCTGCCATCAGCCTACAGCCTTTAACATGTGCTGATTCTTTGGATTCTGTCACTTGCCTTTTCCTCTGTACAATCATTTATTAGACTGTGACTACAAATTACTTTGAGGCTTGCCTTTTAAGTAGAGTAAAAATAGATAATTAAAGCAGATTTGTACTAGGGATTTCATAATTACTATAATGAATATGTATTATGGAAGATAGTACCTAATTATCAAAAATTCTTGTATTTAAATAGATAAAATTAAATTTCAAATTAAAAACACCAAACATTTTAAATGGAGTGGGATTGTTTGTTGTCTAAAAAGAAAGAAATACTCATACCAATTACGCTTTTTGTCACAGAGTGCTTCACGTTGGTGGAACCATTGTATTGTTGCTTAGTGAAGATCACCACAGGCGCCTTAGAGATTGTAAACAGAGCAGCATCCCTTTAAAGTCCAAGAACAGTCACACAGATGAACCTGGAATTAAAAAGTGCTTGAATCTTGAAGAAACAGCTGGTGTATCAGAGACAGAGTTGTCTTCATTTGAAGCCAGTAACCAGGAGTACCTAGACAAAATCTCACCATTTGGCTCTTTGGTACCAGTAGAATGCTACAAAGTTGGCCTTGGAAAGACAGATGCATTCATATATAAATATAAGAAGTCATACTCTTCACTGTAACAGTCTGGCTGCCATCAGCCGGGTTCAAGTCCTTACTTGTTAGCTGTAGCGCAGAAGTTTGCTGTCTCTGAGATTCTTTGTGGTGTCCACAAAGTTCCAAGTAAGCAAATTCCCCTTAAGACAGTATGGTATCTTAAGATGATTAGCCACTTTTTTCATAAGAGTTTCTGCTGTTATGTTTTTAACAAAGAACAATTAGTAAATATTTTTAAAAGACTCTTAAGTTTTACATTCTGTGAGAATGTGAAAGAATCTGTTCTGTCCTGCATTATTTCTGAGCAAAAGTGTCAACTTCAAAATGAAAGTTTTCAAGGGTTACATAAATATCATAATCAACACAAGGTTGATGATATTTTAATTAGCAGATTTTTAGAAATATAAAGTTATCAAAATAACTTCTTTTCACATTCAACTTGTTTTTTGAGTCTGTAATTTTCATTGGAGTGAAAGTAATTTGTATTTTCAATTTGTTTTATATGTTTCATATTATGTAAAACATCAGTGAGAATATTGTCAGTATCCTTCAACATGATGGAAAATGACATTTGCTTTTTTTTCCAAACGCATTAAAAAATTGTCATTTCAGCCTTATTTCTTGACATTCAATGTTTCTTGTGTTCATTGCTTGGGAAAAAGCAACAGTAAGTTACAGAAAATATATATTCTTAGATAATTTTTTCAATCGCTTGATATAGTGGTTCAACTATTGGCTGCCCTAGTACCAATTATATCTCTCTTGCTGCAGCCAGAGATGTCTGCAGATATTGCCAGACATCCTCGGAAGGGGGCCAAATCATCCCTCGCTGAGGCCACTGCTTTATCCCAAAGAGTAAGGACTGTCGCCGTGACTTTCAAACAGTGTGCCGTGAGAGGATCTCAGGTGTGCTGTGAAAATGTTTAAAGATCATTAATTAAATAATTTTTGAAAGAAGTTCAAAGCACAATAAGTATATTCTTTGTTTTACTTTTTTATTGGATCAATATAATTTAAGTGTGCCATGGAAGTTTAATTATATAGGTTTAAGTGTACTGTGAGATTAAAAAAAAAAGGTTGAAAAACACTGGATTATAAGAATCTTGGAGAAGAGAGACACCCCTGGCAACTAGTGGATAAATTGGATAGAGAAATTAGGATAAAGAGGTAGTGGGTGGCAGGTGGATGTGGTGGGTCAGATCAGATAGGCCTTGAAGACTAATAGAAGGACTTTGGTCTTTACTTAAAAGCACTGAAAGGGCTTTTAAAAGGTGACATTTAACATATTTTAGGGATCATTGTAGTTGCTGCAAATTATAGGGAGGAAACGGTGAAAATAAATCAATTGAGAATTTTTTGAAATAATTTCAGCAAGAGAAAAGGGAAGTTGGCCCAAGGATCACAATAACAGAGAAGTGGTAAAAGGTAGGTGGATTGTGGACATTGAAAGTAGAACCAGCGGAATCTGCTGACATGTTAGCTGGGCAGTGTGATGGCAGAGAGGAGATAGGAAGGAATGACAGTAAGACTTTTGGCTGAGAACCTGGGACGAAGGAAGGAAAGGCTGCAGGGGCTGGGGAGTTGGTGGAGACCTCAGAAGTTCAGTTTTGGACTTGCTAATTTTGAAATGTGCATTAAATATCAAGTGGAGATGTTGAGCAGCCAATTGAATGTATGAATCTGCAGTTGAAGGAAAAGGTCTGCTCTGGAGATGTATGTTATTCATATTCCTGAAAACTGGATGAGATCACCAAAGAATTGAGTGTGAAAAAATAAGGAGAAGACCCAGGGCTGAGCACTAAGAGGTTGGGAGAATAAAAGGAATCTGCAAGAAGACTGAGATGGAATAGCCAGTGAGGTGGAAGGAAAGTCAAGTGTGAAAAAGGGAGTGGTCAACTCTTCCAAAGCTGCTAACCACCCAGGTAAGATGAGGACTGGAAACTGACACTAGATTTAGCAATGGGGAAGTCATTAGTTATCTTGACAATGGGGTGTTTGATGGGGCCAAGAGGGAGCAAAACCAGGCTGCAGTGGGCTTAAGAGAGAATGGGAGGTAGTGAGTACAGATAATTCTTTCAACTAGTTCTGCAGGAAAGAGGAACAAAGAAATGGTATTAGGTTGGTAAGGGATGTAGAATCAACAAAAAAAATTTTAAGTTGGGAGAAGTACCAGTATATTTTTTTACATTGGAAAAAACGTTCCAGGAAAGACAAAAGTTGATGAAGTAGGAAGAAAAAGGGGAGAAGTGCTGGAGTGATGTCCTTGAGTAAAAGGATGGAATGTAGTCTGCAAGTGAAGGAATTCACTTTAGATAGGAGCATGAATAATGTATCCATGGTGACGGGTGGGAAGGCAGCATGCAGACATTTCTGCTATAATATGATAAGTGTGCCCCTGAAATTTTTCATTCTCAAATTTATGCACTAAAGATAACAGAATTTATGGGGGGGGGGGGGAATAGGGCTGGGGCAGTTTATTTCAATCTTATCCAACTTTATAACCAGAGCCTTAACAAAAACACCAATCTAAATAAAAATATTAGCACAGTTAAAAAGACAGTCCAAATAATAAATACATCAGTAAATAAAGGACTCTGCCTTTTCAAGAAAAGGGCAAATGCACCTTGATAGAACGGGGCATAAGGTAGGATAGAAGCTGCCAAGTCACACAATCAGTACTATCTGTCTGGACAAAGCACGATCTATGGCCCAGCAGAACCAAGAAGAGCATATGATGAATGTCATGTTTAGAGCCTTATTCCGCAGCTTGCCCATTCACTGGTGTCCTTCACATTCCACTGCCCTTATTGAGTGACACAAAACAATGTGCTAAGGGCAAACAAATCACTTGTGAACCAACCCAATTTCCACATTGTAGTGACATCATGTCTCTACTTAGCAATATTTGATTTAATACCTGTTACAGAAACACATGTTGTTGGAGAACAGACTGGAAATGAGAGCAGATGCTGGAAGGTGGGCGGATGTGGTGGTGGTAGACTGTGGAAGTTCTCTTCTGACCACTTCCATTTTCTCAGTGAAAAACTACATGGTAATTTACCCAGTTCCCAGGTCTATACTTGGAACAGCTACTCATAGCAATTGCAGAATTCTCATAATGGCTTTTTGACCCATGGGGTAAGGGTGTCAATTATTGGAAGAGCCAACATCAACTCCTTAGTCTCCCCCCTTCTTCCCAAAATAGACAAACTAAAGCAAAATCACATTTTTGTAAGGCTGGAGATACTAGTGCCACCAATAAGGACTGATGGAACTCTGCCATCTGAAGGCAGCCTGTGTCACCTTTGGTTTTGCTACTTGGACTCATTTGCTTTTAATAGAGGCCTGGGCAAGAGAAGGCTCTCCAGCTGGTCTGGCCCCACAGTAAGCAGCTCTACATAAATGCCCTCGTGACCTTGGGGAGCTAATGGTGCTCAGAGCATCTGTGGCAGACTAGATGCTGTATGAAACCTGCGGCCAATCCCAGTAGGGGAAGCACAGCTGTAGCCTCATAGCTTTTGGAACAAAGCCAAGCTCTCTCATTCAAGTAATTATTTTCCTTTTAGAAATAACTCTTGGTTTGTTACTACACCTTGCTTCTTCAGGCTTGACTATGGGACAATCACTGGAAGTGATTTGATCCACCAAGCCCAGACCAGCACACTCTCAACCAGTGGAAGTGGTAAATATCTGCGCTGTACTCCACCCGCTGACCAAATTCACCAGCTACAGGGCAGTCAATGCCTTATCCCCTGAGTGGCATCCTGCCACACTCCTACCCTCATGGCCACAGTCACATGAGAAAATCCCAATGAGCAGGTCACCAAGGAAGAAAAACGTCAAATCTAGCTTACAGATGGTTCTGCAAGTTTTTCTGGCACCGGGGGATTTAACCATAGCCCCACTCAGGGTGAGGGATAGTGGGGAAAGAAAACCCTCTCCCACAGCAGAACTTTGGGCCACTTCACACACTTTGCCTGGAAAGAGAGATGAGCTGAGAGACAGATCCACACCATGTCCTAGGCAATGGCTAATGGTCAGGGACACGAAAGCAAGACTAGAAGAGATAAATGTGTGTGGACATCCAATAACAGGTCCCCAATGGGAGAATATTTTTGTTTAATTGGGATGGTTACTGGAGATCCCACTGTGGAGAGGTTCTAAGTATGTAGGTGGAAGCTTGCCTGCCCTGTCCCTGTGGGTGTCAGCCTGCCCTTCCCCAGTGCTCTGGCAATTTGCTCAATGGGCTTGCAGACAAAGTGGCCATGGTTGTAGGGATGAAGATGATACATTGATCCAACAAGAGCTTCTCACCAAGGCTGATATGGCCTCTGCCACTGCTGACTAATTTTCAGCAGCAGTGACAAATCCTGAGATTTGTTATAGTTTGACCCCTCTGAAACTCATGTCGAATTTTGATCCTCATTGTGGCAGAGTTGGGAGGTAGGGGCCTAGTGGAGGGTGTTTGGGTCATGGGGATAGATCCCTCATGCATAGATTAATGCCCTCCTGAGGGAATGAATTTGTTCTCACTCTTGCAGAAATGGACTAGTTGCCAGAGAGAGGGTTGTTATGAAAGTGAGTTCTGCTTCCTCTCTCTCCATGTAATCTCTTTGCATTTGCCTGCTCTCTCTTCTGCTTCTCCATCATATTTTGACCCAGCATGTGGCCCTCACCAGAAGCTGGCCAGATGCAGCACTATGCTCTTGAACTTCCCAGCCTGCAGAATCATGGGCTCGATAAATGTCTTTTCTTTATAAGCCACCCAGTCTCAAGTATTCTGTTACAGAAAAGACTAAGACAGCTGTGAGCAGGAGGTGAATTATATCGAAAACCCTGTCTTTGTGGATAGGGCAATAATTTGTCCTCACTGGAATAGTTATTACAGATTTGGATTCTTTATGCCAACAACACCTTCCATGAGCTTAACAAATTGCCTGTTCACTATTGTTTATTTGCATATAACAATGCTGCTCACCAAACAGCTCTGTTTACATGGATGTGAGTGAGACAAGAGGCTGAGGCTCATAAGATTCTTGCCTTACCATGTATCCTATCTCTTGAAACAGAAGGCCTTAGGGCAGGCGTCCTCAAACTTTTTAAACAGGGGGTCAATTTACTGTCCCTCAGACTGTTGGAGGGCCAGACTATAGTTTAAAAAAAAAAAACAACTATGAACAAATTCCTATGCACGTTGCACATATCTTATTTTGAAGTAAAAAACAAAACAGGAACAAATACAATTCACACCACTTCATGTGGCCAGAGGACCACAGTTTGAGGACGCCTGCCTTAGGGCATAGCAGAATGGCCTAGTGAATGCTCAATTATGGTGCCAGCAGGGAGATAACTCCTTCAGAGAATGAGGTCTTCCAATGGGATGCTGTGTGTGCTGTGAATCAGTGGCCAATAGATGGTGCTGTTTCTCCCATACTCAGAATAATAAAGAGCTGGAAGGAAGACTGATGCCTGTTACTAATTATCCTATTAAAACTTTTGCATCTTATTATTGGAGCATTTGGGCTCCCTGGTTTAGAGTTCTCAATGCCTCTAGTTCCAGGTGGGAAACTTTAGTGTTGTCACCTAATGCAGGATATATTCCACACTATCCCTTGGTCTCCCCCTCATCTCATGGAAAGATCAGTTACATTACAACAAATAACCACACCACCATCGCCGCCACCACCACTTCCACGTAAACTGGAAGTGATTTGATCCACCAAGCCCAGCCCAGCAGCACACCCTCATCTGATGAAAGTGGTAGGGACGTGGGTCTCCTTTCCAATAGGGCAATTGTGATAAAAGAGCCTTTCCCGTGGGGAGATGTATAACCTTGGTGCAAGGAGGTCTGAATTTGCTCTACCAGCTCTTTCCAAGCTGCCGTGCACATGGGATACTTGGGGGACATAGGGACCCTGGGGACCCATGTCCCAGTTCCCTCTGCCAGGGCGGAGAGACAGGGGAAAAGCCTCCAGTTCTGCGGGATTCTGAGCTTGAATGTAGCCAACTCCTCATTCTGGGAAAAGGGGTGCCCCCAAATTCCCAGCTGTTCCTTGTGCATGTAATCCACTGTGAGCAGCCAGCGTCATTCCTGGACAGCCCTTCTCCTTACAAAACAGTTCCCAGGAGAGGATTTCTTCTGTCAGCAAATGTGACAACGAAGCCATTGAATTAGGAGGTGAGACTCCCACATGATTATTTTGCATTCTTGACTCTGCTGGAGGAAAGGCACAAGCAGGGTTCACTGTGTGAGGTGGAGTTTTCTTTTTTTTTATTAAATCATAGCTGTGTACATTAATGTGATCATGGGGCACCATACACTGGTTTTATAGACCTTTTGACACATTTTCATCACAATGGTTAACATAGCCTTCCTAGCATTTTTTCACTTACTGTTTCACATTTACTACATTTACATTCTACATTTACTAAGTTTCACATGTACCTTTGTAAGATGCACCGCAGGTATAATCCCACCAATCACCCTCCCTCCACGTGTATGTACACCATGGAATATCATGCAGCCTTAAAGAAAGATGGAGACATTACCTCTTTCATGTTTACATGGATGGAGTTGGAACATATTCTTCTTAGTAAAGTATCTTAACAATGGAAGAAAAAGTATCCAATGTATTCAACCCTACTGTGAAACTAATTTATGGCTTTCATATGAAAGCTATAACCCAGTTATAATCTAAGAATAGGGGGAAAGGAGAGAGAGTGGAGAGAGAGGATGGTTGAGGGAGGGTGATTGGTGGGATTACACCTTTGGTGCATCTTACAAGGGTAGATGTGAAACTTAGTAAATGTACAATATAAATGTCTTAACACAATAACTAAGAAAATGCCAGGAAGGCTATGTTAACCAGTGTCATGAAAATGTGTCAAACGGTCTATAAAACCAGTGTATGGTGCCCCATGATTGCATTAATGTACACAGCTATGATTTAATAATAATAAAAAAGAAAAAATAGATATAATATCATAAAAAAAAAAATAGATGGCTCTTCTTGAAAAATTCTCTTGATGCTACATAGGAAGTGAATGCTTTCCCCTGAACAGGTAATTGACTTGGGGGGGAGAAGGAAAAATTATAGCAATTAGGGTAAAAAATGACCAAGTCTAGACAAGACACATTGCAGATGCCCTCTCAAATAAGAAAAACAACTGAGGAACCAGTGTAGGCTGATTTAAGTGAGCTCTGAATGAAGAGAAGCAAACTCAGCACCAGTCTCGGGGCTCAGACGAACAGGAACATTCTTTGAGTCTTCGGTGTTCCACTCTATGACCTTTCGATCTATCAGTCAGAATTATCATACCCGTTAAGTGTTGACTTTCCATTAAGGTCCATCTTCTTCAAACTTAGGTGAAGGCTCCTGACAGAAAGTATGATCCACAAAATTCAGGAATATGTTTTCCTAAAAAGGCTATAAGTTAGTAGAAAATGACAGCCATCAACTTAGTGATCACACATTCATCTCTCTCACTAAATAAATGTCAATAAAAATTCAATTTTACCTGGCTGTGTGTGTTAGAAAAGATAGATACTATTGAGCTATTAATTAAAAAAAAAAAACCCAAAACTTCTAGACTCCTAAATACCTGCACTGTAAAAAAGCTCAGACTTTAATCTTGTTGAAGTGTGCTTTGTAAAACTTTTACTTAAAAAAAAATAAAATTTAAAGGCATGATTACTATTGCTTGTAATCTCTGCTTGTTGGGAGGCTTAGGACAGAAAGTTGCTTGAGCTCAAGAGTTCCAGGCTGGCCTGGGCCAGATAACAACATCTGTTAACAAAAAGAAAAAGGAGAATCAAAATTTTCCTTTTTTAGTTATAATTCTAAACACTCTATGGAGCAAAATTCATGGACATACTCATGATGTACTTGAGAATTTCCTTCTACTATATGGACATTCAGCTCCCAGATTGCGTTGGGAGGGAATTCAGATATTTTATGAACAGGCTTAACATATAATAAGCAATTTTTTTTTGTTTGTCTCATAACACCAATAAGAAGCTAACAAAGCTCGTAAGTTCGTTCATCATGGAACGAATGACTCTTGTATTATAATTGCAAACAAAGCTTCAGATGCAATTCAAAATTCTTTTTATACTTGCAAATATGTTGCTCATTGTTCCTTGTTTTAGAAACAACCTTATTTTGCACTGAAAATTCTGTTAGCATTGTATTTTTATTAGACTGTGTGTCTTTTACCATGAATCTATTTTTTCCTACTGGTGAATGCCATTCCTGGGAAAGTGTTTACTAAATTCATGAGACCAGCACTATTCCTGCTGCCATAATTAAGGTACAGTGCTTATACATAACTCAACCATAAAAATGCTCATTCCAATATCATCTCATGGGCAAATTTTTAGCTTACAATAATACAAAAAAGTTTTGAGGCATACTTTATTTATATATCCATGAGAAATGTGTTCAAGATACTTTTTTTAAGTGTCTTTTTTTCTGGGAGACATAAGGCATTTAATTTTTTTTTTTTTTCCCAAAAAAATACTTGTAGGAACAATACCAGAGACCTTATAAATGTATTTTGTTGATGGATTATTTTTAAAAGTTTGTAATTTTTTAAAATTGTAAATTGTTATGGATGGCTTTTTGTGTAAAATTATAAATCATCATAAGAGAATTTTGAGGAGACATATTAGGCATACTCAAATATTTTTGTATTTTCTTAAATGCATTAGACATTTGAACAAAATAATATTATTAATAATATTCATATTTTCTTGATCACTTATAATATTTCAGGCATAGAATTCTTGTTACTTTAACAGTATTAACAAGTATAGTTATCATAATAACCCTCTACGGTGAAGGATATTACTATTTTTAAGATGAGAAAAGTGAGACACAGAGATTTATTTACTTGTTCAATGCCATACAACTAGTGAGTTGTAAAACCACTAGTGGATCCTCTGCTGTTTAAATTTAGAGCTAATATTTCTATAGCAAAATCTAGTCACATTGCTAATTCTGATCAATGCAACAGATTGATTTTCTCTCCACCATAACTTTCTACTCATTAAAAAGAAAACATGCTTTTCAGATGCAGAATATTCCTGTATATAATCTCCTGATATTCCTGTTGTGAAGGGCCAATTCATATTTTTCAAATATAATTACCACTGTTAATTACAATGAGAAAACTACTTTAAATAATTAAATTATACTAATGTCTTTGTGTTTGAAATTAGCACAATATCAGAAAATGATTATGAATCCATCACTTGAGGATTTATATGTCCCATGATTACCATTTTAAGTTGTCCTAGGGAGAGAGGATTGGAGTCTGCTAACAGATATGGAGAAAAGAAGGAAGTTATTTTTCCAGCCATGTTTCCGAGAGAAACCAAGTTAAACCCATTAAATGCTTTGCTCATAATTACTTTTGGTTGTTTAGTGGCAGATCTGAAATGGCAGTCGGCTAAAAAAAAAAAAAAAGAGCAAAATATCCTAGGAATAACAATACAGGAAATCTCTTTATGATTACAGCCAGAAATTTTTTTAGCTCATTTCTATTTTGTGGAATTTTTTAAAGAATGCTAAATTATATACTTCTCTGTTTCAAGCCAGAGGCTGTCCAGTAGATTAACGTTCCTTTCTATGGATGCCAGAATTGTAGAATTTTAAATCTGTCTTGAAATCCAGCACCATCCTTCCTTCTTGGTGCTCACCTTCCTAATCCTGCTGCAAGAACTTGTAAAGAAAGCTGAAGACAGCAGTATTCTTGTCATCTGAGAAATTTGCATGTAGGAAAGCGAGTAATGCACATTCGCCGTGTGCATAGTTCATGGAATGATGAGGACAATATGAGCCTCAGAGGGAATGATTGTTTCACAACAAGGAACTCATGCATTTCAAATTGCTCGACACCTGGGCTTGAAATAAGTCCATACTCCTGTTGGTTAATGCTACTGCCGGAGTCCTGGCAAGAAGACTGACAGCTTGAAGGGGCATTCACAAAGTCATACAGCACGTTAATTCTGGGAATGTGTCTTTTTTTCCTGATTGGCATGACTACAAGAAAGAAATTGGCCATATCTTCCCTGTTCTGCATCTGGTTACATGGCACCATGAGAATAGAGACTCTGCATTGAGTTTATGGATTTTAATTCTTATCATTTTTGCTCCTACACGTGTATTTTGCTGAAAATGTATAAAACGTTGAATATGCCTAGCATAGGATTTCTTTTATATCCCTATAACTGGAGTATTACTCATACCCTTCTTTTTTCTTTAGCCTTTTCTTTGACTCTCCCTAATGCCCGGTCTTTGTCTCATATAGCATTATAGATTGTAGGACAGAGAGGACAAAAATATGACTGCTCTTTGGTCTGTGCCCAAATATGACTTTAAATGGATTTATTGTTTATATTGAGCATAAAACTACTTAAAATCACATTAAGAATTCTGCTATTTTCATTCTCTGCATTATTATCAGTTATACACACAGATATAATAAAGGTCTGCACAGATACACACGGAATATATAGTTCTAGGGCTTTCAGATCCCACTTTCCATCCCAATCATCCTTCTTAGCTTACGCTCTGTACACTGTATTTAAGGTTTATTTTGGATTTTTTAAATTGCAGCTACACACATTGTCTTTATAGCTACTGGAAAAAAGGGGATTGAATCAGCTAATCATAGCTCTGGGAGGAAAAAAAAAAAAAAAAAAAAAAAAAGACAATTGTTCTTCTGAAACCTTAGAGAAAAATGTGACAGCACTCCCTGTAGTGTGATTCATTTCACTTTTTTGAAAACAAGCCCTGCCTTTAATCTGTTATTTGGTTTCAAACCTGTTTTTAATCTATTATTCACTTTGAAATTCAACCTTTGTTCAAACATTCACTTTAGCCATATATTCTAAAATTGTACCCACGGTTCAGAAAGATGGCATCTGGCAACAGCATTATTTCCTTGATTCCCTGTATCATAGAAATATTATACATAGAAACTACCAAATTGCCAACTGCTCTTAGCTGGCTCCAGCTCTCAGAAGCAGAATAACTTGAATCTGAGATACTACGGAAATTTTTTTTTGTATTTTAGCTACATACATCCATAATGTAAATTAATAACTAACCCAACTTTCAATGAACAGTATAATTCTAAGTGTTTAGCATTGCATCTGAATGAGTTGGTTTGACCTAGTCAGTGCATTAGATAGCACTTTTCTTTACTGCCTAAAAACTATTTGGGAAATAATATAAAACAGTGATGTAGACCCACCAAATCACTGTTTATTACTTAAAATGGCTACGTTGAGGACACAGCATGTGACAGCATGTTGGGCTGCTCCTTAAATGACAAGATTGCCCAGTCTTTGGGGTGCAGGATGGATTCAGGCCTCTCTGGTGAGCTGAGGTCATCCTTGGGCCTGGCTTGTCCTGTGGTGTGACTCTGTCCAAGTTTTTCAATCAGTTAATTAAACTTTCCACTTAGAGATAATGTGAATGAAGGGACAAAGAGAAGCCAAAAAGTACTGCTGGGAAAAATTTCTCCTCATATGTTCCCTGAGTGGGCAAAAGGTATTTATTTTTAACAGTATGAAAAATTACACTTTGAAAACCCATTGCTTTCCTAAATGATTTTACCTCCTCCAATAATCTTGTTTAAATGTTTTATTTGATCAGTGAATGCTCTTTTCATGAGCATGAAAAACTTTAATTTTTAAAGAATTCTTAAAAATTGTGATTACACATGTTCCAAATCATCTAGTATTGATTCACAAAGTATCTGTAATAAATACCTGGGTTTTTGGCAAGTGGTGATTGGCAAGTGGTTTTTACCAAGCTGCTGAAATTGCATTAATACATTTCAATTATAATTCAATTGTCCTCACACAGAAACCACAACCCTTAATATTGTTTTATTTTGAAAAAAAAAAAAAATTCCTGTTTCATTGGTTCATGATTAACCGCATTTTTGATTAGTCTTCACAGAATTAAACCATTTATAATGGAAGTTTCAGATTTACATAGTAACATGAGATTTAAATTATATTTATTTTTCATAATGTTTATGAAGTTTTAACCAAATATTTGAATCTCATTATTTTATACTACATATTTTTGGTGCACATTATGAGTCCTAGTATTCATACTCATTTAAAATATTTACTAAAATTCCCTTTCTCGCTTGTTCTAACTCACTTTCTCACTGCCATTTCTTTATGGAATACCCTGCTTTTTAAAAATGTTTTTTCTCACAAATTTTTAATTAATGTGTATAATAAATATATAATTCAAGGTTTGGAGCATATTAATTTCTGTTAAAGAAAGTATAGTTTAAAGACAATTCACAAGTTATTATTATACTCTTCAGCATCATTATTGAGAAACGTGCATTCATGTACAAACTGTTACTTAATTTCACATCTATCTCTACCAAGCCTGAAGGGTTAATCATTTCAACACCACTCCTACCAGTTCCCTTATGCCTCAGTCTTCTACCCCATTCATCCTGCCAACATCAACTCTGGCATTCACTCTAACTTTGTTCTTGAGTTTGCAGAAGTTGCTTAACCCTCAAGACTGTGTTGAAGGATTACCCCTTCAAAGACCTTTTCTACTCCCAGGGTTAGAATTTTTTAATAGCTCTCTTAGACACTTGGTTCAGACGGTTCCTTGCTTGCTGGCTTCCTGTCTCATTTTTCAGAATGAGTAAAGGGACTTTGCCTGCTGGAGAATCAAACTCGGGCTCATTCAATGAAAGAATCTCACTGATTCTTTCCACCTGATAGCATGTACTCACCATCCTGTCTCACACATAACTAGACAACTAATACAATCAGAATTGATCGCTAGGTCTTTTCCTAGGTTTCTCAATATTTGGAGCTATACTTCAAATATACATATATATATGGATCAAGTACCATAAGTGAAATAGATCACGTCTGTTATCTATTACATGATATAACATTACTAATGAGTTCAGTATTTCAATTGATACCAATAGAAACCTACATATTTTGTGTAGGCTCAGAGGATTTAATAAGGTGCTTTATTTGATGTATTTGTATAATTGGAAACAAAATAACAAAGAAAAGCCTTCTCACTAGGGTACCTTCAGTCAAAGACTTATATTCAAATTCCAATTTTCATTTATCTTTATATAAATTTAGTTTAGAAAGAAATGGATTTATACAAATTTAGTTTAGAAAGAAATGGATTATTCATATTAAGGAAAACTAAAACCTTTGATACACTAGCTATGAAAGATAAAGACACATTTATAATCATATAATACAAAAATGGCCACTAAGAATTACAATTTAAGAGGAGAAACTTTTAATAAGCTAAGCAGAAAGTTAATGTCTAATCACTCAGGTAAGATTTGATATCAAAATACCCAAAGTAAAATTTTGTTTTCTGTATTTTACAACTATGTTAGTGCATTCAGAAAAAAAATAAACTTTTATATGGTTTCAGCTGAGAACAGTTGCCCCTTGAAACATCTCCTTGAAGAAACCTGTCTGTTCCTCTTTGATTGTCTTTACAATTTCTTGTGTGTGCATATGTTCTGGAGTTTCATATGAGTTTATTTTACCTGTTTGAGATTTCTTGGCCTTTTATTGAACATGTGGTTTGATTAAATATGTGCTTTACTGATTGTGGTGATTTATGTCAGTTTTGGAGCATTTTCATTCAATCTTATTTAAATTACTTCTGTCCCTATTCCCTCCCCTTCTCCGTCTTTGTATTTTGTAAGATGTTCCCACTTTATCTTTTAGAATTTTATTTATTATTTATTTATTTGTTTAGACAGAGTCTCACTTTGTTGGCCTCAGGAGAGTGCTGGGGCATCATACCTCACAGCAACCTCAAACACTTGGGCTCAAACGATTCTCTTACCTCAGCCTCCCAAGTAGCCAGGACTATAGGCAACTCACCACAATGCCCAGCTAATTTTAGAGATGAGGTCTCACTCTGGCACTCTGGCTCAGGTTGGTCTCGATCTTTCAGAATTTTAAACAGTTATATTTTCTTTCTCATTGTTTCTCTATATTGTATTCTGAATAGTTGCTTCTGACATACTTTCTAGTTCATTAATTCTTTACTCAGCAATGTCTAATCTGTAATCAAATAAATCAAATGTTCATATCAGCTAAATTTTATTCCATTTCCAGAAGTATATGTGTACTATTTTTCAAATCTAAATTTTTTTATATTTGTCGATAATTTCATTTTAGCAGCTATGAACAAAGTGACATTATAGATCTTGAAATCCACACATTTGCAACCATATAAAATGAGATAATTCTTCATCCTTCACACACTTAATAAATGTGTTATTTTTAAGCTACTTGTCCAGATCCTATGTGAGGTCCTCATTTATTTCTCATCCAGATGTTCTGTTGAACTATTCCAATTCAGTCATGCTTCTTGCTATCCTATGATTATAGCTTCTAAACCTAGCTTTCTAGACCCAGAATTTCTGGTTATCACTTCATGTTTTTTTTTTACCAAAACACCTAACATTAATATAATTAATATAAAAATACATTATTAATAAATTCTCTATCTTTTCTCACACTTTCTTTCTTTTTTTTTTTTTTTTTTTTCTATTTTGATGAGTGATCATATAACCTAGGGAGAATCTTTAACTGAATCCCATGAATTTTCTTTAATGTCCTCAGCTCAATGAATTATTGTAGTATTTTTCTTTTTAAGATATCTCAGGCACATTCTTCCTTTTTGTCCTCTTTGCTATTGCCTCATTTTAGGTTTTTCATTTCTCTGTCCATAATGTCTATAGCGCTAATCCCTCACTGGTCTGCCTAGTTCTATTTTACCTTCCACTGATCTTTATCTATTTTGCTTCTGGAAACAATCTTCCTGAAAATGAAATTGCTGCATGAATCTCTTGTCAGTCATTCACTAACAGTTTGCTCATTTCTTACAGAATAAATCTCAAATTTCTTTTCACATAACATAAATTCTTCAGTTTTTGATTTACTCTTTTTGATTCTGTTGAATGTTCTGGCCTTTACCCCTTTCCCATCACACCCATGAAATATGATAAAAACATTTTACAATTTTCTACTTTTCAGAAAATCACAAAACTTTTATATTTTCCTGGAAATGTCTACCTTCTTGGCATTTCCTTATTTATTTATTTTTTTCAGAACCCAGTTCAAACTTTTATGCCTATTTGAGGAATTGGTTACCACACAAATTTACTCATTTCCCCTCTCTTCACTTATATATTCTGTACACTTTCCATAATTTTACTTACCACTCAGTACTAATATTATAAGTCTTTACAGATAAATTTATTCTTAAAGAGTGAAGCCATCTTTCATTTCCTCATAATTCTAGAACTTATTACATTGTCTAATATATTTTAGGTGATCAACAAGTGTTTTGAATATATGTGTAGTCTTATGCTTTGGAGGTTTTTCTTCTTACTGTAAATGCTATCTCTATCAGATGTTCACCCTCTGCAAGAAGTCTAAGTCTTAAGTTAGGCTATAAATATATTCAATTAATTTTTTTTCTAACTAATTCATACATGTGTCTTTGATCTCTGGAAATAGAAGACAAGATGGGAGTGGCAGGTATGCTAATAGACCAACCACTACTCTCATTTACTACAATACATCATCCTCTTTTGGAGAAATGACAAATCATTATTATTTGGAAAATGATCATAAATAACGTAACCAAATTTTTAAGGTAAAATTTAATCGACATTGTTATAATTTAAAATTAATATTTTCAATTAAGCTAATATTGAAAATTTTCCTAAGACCAATTTATTCATTATAAATAACCACAAATGACTAATGAGAATTAGATGTGATAAAATTTTATCTCTGTTCCTCTGACTTGCTGTATTAGTTATTTTTCTATTGCTGTGTAAAATATTAACACAAATTTAGAAACTTAAATCAGCACATACTTATTTTCTCACGATTTCTATGGGCCTAAACCCAGCATGGTTTACTGAGTCTGTTCATTGTCTCACCCGGAGGAAATAACAATCTCAGGAGACACTGTTATCTCACTTGTGGCTTGTGGGCCTCTTCCATGCTTATTTGTTTGTTATCAAAATTTGGTACCCTGTCATTGTAGGGCTGAGATGGTTGATTCTCATTTTTCATTAACCACCTTCTGGAATTCTCAGATCCTACCACAGAACATTCCTTGCCACATGGCCCTCTCCACTCTCTTCAGTTTGCTCCTGTAAGACTAGCAGAAAATCTCTGCTACTACTTCTTGACTTTGTTAGGTGCTTATTAACTCATCTTATTACATTCATATCTACTGCCATACTCAAAGGGGAAAAATTACTGAAGGTGTGTACACAAGAAATATAAATCTCAGAATCCATCACACTTACTAAATGGTATTGTGTAAATACTTGCAGCCTTAATTTTCAAAATTAAAACATGCAAATATAAAGAATGGTCCTATATAGTGTGTAAGTATAAAATCCCTCCAAATCTTAAAATTGGTTATATTGGAAAATACATAAGTGTATTCCTCTCTATTTTAGAATTATTTTTTCTTCCAAAAAGCTCAATATGTAATTTGCCATCCATCACAAAGGACATTTGTTGAACTAATCTAGTCAACCCAAAGGAACAGACCTCTTTTAAATGAGTAACATATAAGATATACATTTGGGGACCAAAATAATTGCTCCATTAGTGATGAGGACAAAGGAAAAAGTAATAACATTTTGGTATTTTGAAATACAACACACAATGATAAAAATAAGTTTAAATATAGTATTGTATTCAATTGCCAAGTGATCATACATCGACTATTACAATCTATCTGGTTTGACTATTCTGAGATGAATAAAAGAGAAAAATAACTTATAGGGTATGTATAGAAATCAGCAAAGCAAGGCTATTCAGTTTTGATCTGCCATGTGAAAAGTATATGATATACTAACTACTTCTTGACAGGATCTGTCACCTGTAGGATAAAGCCATTCTTGTTTATGGAACTTGTATGCACTCTTTGGAACTCATGATGTCTGTCAAATATGAGTAAAGGTAGAATACAGAAAGGTTTAATTTATCACAGAACCATTTTAATCTTGATTATAAAAGAATAAAAAAGCTATCATATTTTTTTGTAAAGGTACAACTGGGAGGTTTTGTCTGTTTTTCATTAGATTCCCTATGTTGTCAAGAATCTATTCAACTGCTTTTATTATACCAGCGTAAGAGGTGACTAAGTATACTTCCTTTTTTGTGATTCATTTTATAATTAAATAAAACTATTTTTTATTTAAACATGTTTTTCATAGATGATATACCTACCAGTATATTTGTCAGTTCCAAACTTAATTTAAGGAACTAATGAGAAGAGAAGAAAAATTCTTTTTCTTCTGAGATGTTTACCAGTTGAATGTTCTTGTATTTATGTAAAACAATAACCATTGTTTCAGAATAATAATAGTTACATCATAGAGTTTATGTTTAAGCATAAAATAATCTTTCTGAACACAAGAATATTTTGAAGTTAGTTAACTTTGTCAATCTGTTGTACAGCAGAGGTGTGTATATTTCTGATTTTCTGTTTCTGGTACCAGCAAGTTAGAATATTAGGATTATATTTCCCCCTAAAGAAAGTAATAACATTGGGATGAAATATATTATTGAATTTCTTAAGAATACCATGAATTAACAAGTTTATAAGGAAATATCACAAGGAAAAGAAAACTCAGAGAAATAAACGTATTCCAAATCAACTTTTGCCTTCAGGGTGTTTGAGAGTTTCAGGAAATTTAAACTTGCCACTGGTAAGGGCCATCAGATTTGAAACACAAGACAACTGAAAGAGGTGAATAAAAAAACAAAGCAAGCCAAGCTGTTGCCACAATGTGCTGGACTCTTAAAGAATAATACTTTGGGGACAATACTGAGAAATAGAGTTTCTCTCTCTCCTACAGAATTTTGCTTTGACAATCTAGGAAATCTGAGACTATGAAATTGGTTTGTATATTCTTAGTAGATACAAGTGCCTATATATTCTGAAAGAAAAAAAAAAAAGAAACCTCAAACTAGGCCTCAAATTATTGCAATAGATAATATGTCAAGTTTTATGTTCATCACATAGTTAATGACAGTCGGACATGAAGGAAAAAACACTGGGACATCATGAGTGAGAACTGCAGAAGAAATAAAGAGTAAATAAAAACAGATCATTAAAGGCTTTTTCAATTATTCAATGTAACAAACATGGATAATAAAAACACTATGTCTAAGGAAATGCTTATAAAACTTCAA
Organism: Loris lydekkerianus; assembly: GCA_963574355.1. Lineage (NCBI taxonomy): Eukaryota > Metazoa > Chordata > Mammalia > Primates > Lorisidae > Loris > Loris lydekkerianus. The sequence goes on along the minus strand of CAUYPK010095692.1, from coordinate 24,907 downwards.
CAAGCTTGATGATAACTACAAGGAAGATAAAACTATAAGAAGACTCAGAACATTTAAGATAGAAATATCAGCATTCTCAGAGTGAAACTTGTGATAACTGAAAGACTGTAAGAAACAGCTAAAGAAAAAATTAGTAAATGGAATGATGGAATAAAGAAAATTATCAGGACCAAGAAAAGAAAATACATAAAGAGATTATTCACCAAGTAATAACAGTGCCATTTATCCAAGACACTTCTCAAATTAGTTAAGAGACAAGATTTTCTTCCCTGCAATCTTTCAGGATTATAATTCTGTGATCTCAGTGATGGCAACTAAAGAAAGTTATTTAAGTTTTTGTGCTTTTGTTTTCTTATGTATATAATTTATTTGTTAGATTGTATTTCTCAAAAGCCTCTTTAATATGAAAAGTCTTATAACATTTGATACTTTTATGTGAATGCTGTTAACATATTTTCAGAAGAAAATTGGGGTTTGATCTCTATTATGAAGCAAATAAAGGAAAAATCATTATCACTACCGGAATAACAAAATTTTCTAGTGGGAATCAAGGGCTAAATCTTATAATTCCCTTTTTAAAAGACAGAAAAACAAGCTTTATACAAATTTTCTACTGGACTATATAATAGGAACAGTGAAAAGGATTTGTTTGATCATTGGAGAGAGTTAAAAGAGTACTTGGATCTTTTTTCTTTAATACTGGATTTATTTTTTTCTTTGTTGCTAGGCCTATAAAAGCTACGGGAACAAAGTAGAGATGAGGCTGGATTCCATTTCAATTCAATTCTGAAAATATTCTGTAATAAATAAATTGATGTGAACATGAAAGTCGAAGGAAGTCAATACTATTAACTCATGGAAAGCATAATTATAATCAGGTCAATTCTCACTCAGGAGTATCATTTGTTTTGCCACATAAAAGAAATGTAAGACAATTAACAGATTCCAAATTAGCTTGATGGGGGAAAACTTACAATAGAGCAATCCATTACTTACTAATGAAGTTACATTCCATAAAGGAGTTCCTCTAAGGAATTTCCTTTTGAAATAATATTAATGTACAGTTTAGCAGAGGTGAACATTGATTGCTTATCTCAATTGCAAATTTAGCCAGTTCCCCAGAGGAAAAAGCACACAGATTGTTTGACTGAATTGTTGTGGGTGGTTTAAAATCACGATGAAAGACAATATATAAATAGAAAACATGTGGGTTCTTTATTTTGCTTGTAGGGAATGCTACTAGTTTATTTTTATATAAAAAGTCAATGAAATCAGAATTTACATTTTGTTTCTAAATTGTCAATGAAGAAGGTTAATTAAATTAATCAACTTGTCACATTTATTAGTTATACATTGCTCATTTTAACCCAGTCACTAAATATGAATGCTGACTCCATGACAGAAAATGCTTGATAAAGATAAATAAATGAGAAAAATGATATAAAAGAATGCGGGTTATTGACTCTATGTATGCATATGAATTTAGAACAATCAATAAAGATTTAGTTACAATATGTATAACACAACTAGATTCCTTAAAAAAAAAATACAGGAAAACGTACACTATCTCTGACTCTAGACACTTAACAATGAAGCTGGTTGATGATATAGTCATTTCAAATCCACAATAGCCTATCACTTATTCATACATATGGTAAACAAATTCTAGTACTTACTTTATTTTGAAATAAGAAATAATTTTTGACTTCAAGGAATTTACTGTATAATGAGCAAGATAGAACATTAGCATGTAAACAAATAACTTGAGAATGACACATGCATTCTCTGAAGAAATTACATAGAGTTCAGTGATAGATATGAATAGCTGGGGGGGGTTCTGATTAGCTGGGGAGGGAAATGCACAGAATTTAAGAAGAGGCATAGCTTAAAAAGAGACAACTGTGTAATAAATCTAAATAATGACTTCCTGGCAATGCAAATGGCCTGGGCTGGGGTGGGAAAGGACTTGGTATACTTAAAGGCTGCAAAGAGACCAGTGTGAATGGAACACAGAATATTAGATTTAGAGCTGTTTAAAAAATGGTTGAAAATGTACACGTGGCCAGGGTTTTCAGGGCATGTGCGGGACTTAAATATGTAAGTCAATGGAAGAGATTTGTGAGGTATGACAAGGTCTGATTATGGCTTAAAAAAAAAAAAAAAAAAAAAAAGATGACCAGGATCGCTTTATGTTTTAAATATTATTAGCAGTTGAAATTGTGGAGGACAATAGTGGAAAAAAGGAAATCAGTAACAATTCAGTCAAGATGTGGCCTGAAATATCATAGCAGCCCTGAAGAGGAAGACAAGGAGATGAATATGATATTGATTTTGATGGTGGCATTGACAGCACTTCCTGGTGTTTTCCTTGGAGGTGGACAGAGGAGTGAGATAATAAAGCCCTGCAGAGGTTTTTGCTTGAGAAGCTGTGTGAATTATTCTTCATTTACTGAGATAAGAAATACATTCAAGTTTCTGTGAGTAAGGAAAGACTGTCATGTGGACTATGGATATGTTACTTTTGAGATTTGAATACACAAGAAAGTTGGCATTAAAATAGGCAGAAAAGAGATCCAGTGAGAAATTTAGGAGTCATTAGCAGACATAGGAAGAGCATGTGGGGAGAAAAGTCCAATGGGTCAAATACCAAGCTGTGGAGGCTCCAATGTGAAGCTGTCAGGAAGGTTATTGAAAAGGTTATTAGAAAAACCAAGATAAGATCCATGTTCTTGTAGCTACAAGAGGAGAAAGTTTCCAGGAGAATAGAACACTAAGCTGTGATAAATGCTGTGGAGAAGTCAAATGAGAACAGACAGTGATTACTGAACTTGACAAAAGTAGAGCTTCTAGGGATAAGGACAAAAAACATTTTAATGTACTAAAGGAGAAAGAAGTTAAGCTGTAGAGCGCAGAGCAGTAAATGGAAGGTGAGAAAGTAGAGACTGGGTAGCTAGTTCTTTCTGAAAGTTTGTCTATATAGTGGAGCTTAGAAATGGAGCAGTAACTGGAAAAAATTATGGAGAAGAATTTTTTTTTTTTTTTTGGAGAATATGAAGTATCAAGAATATGAAGTATCAGTATTTTATGCTGATATAAATATTCAACGAGAGAAGAAGAAAATGATGGTTGAAGAGTGGCGGAAATGGAGTAAGCTATGGGAGAAATATCTTAAGATAGTAAATGAAATGGTATTTAAAATAAATGTATGGAGTAAGAAGGAGGCACAAACTTTGAATTTAATATAAGGGAAGAGGAATAAAACAAATGCACACTTAAGTAGGTTAGAATTTAAATATGAATTTTAGGGAATTGTAAATGGATAATTTCTTTATTCCCAATGCGTTGGAAGCAAGTTTATCATCTGAAAGTGACTAACACTAAAGTTGAAGAACACTAAGGTGTTTGAGAAGAAAAGATAATACATGAAATTATTATTTTAGGACAATATATAAGCTTTCCACAGAAAGTTTTTTGAATTGCCATAAAATGTCGGGTCCTCTTTACATCTGACATCATAAATTTAACTTACATCTTCACTTTATGTCAATCTAACCGGTGTGGGACTTTCATTTTCACCTGTTCATGCTTGCTTTAGAAAAGACCTTGTTAATTCCTTGTAATACTGAGGTTCTTCCAGCTGAGCAGGACAGAAGATGAGTGAACTGGGGGTTAAATATTTTTTCAAAAGAGCATTTATTTTTAAGGGTCATGAAATTTAAACTGGACATAAGGGAAGACAGAGGGTATTGTTAGTGAGACAGGGTTTGATATCTTGGAAATAATGGTGGAGATATACTTCAAAGGTGAGCAGGAAGAGGAAGAGATTGGCACAAGTGACTGGTATTTGAAATCTTGGTATTAGACATTTTGGAATTGGTAAGGTGGGGAGTGTATGACTGAGAAGGAGAGGACAGGCACCTAGACATACGGGTAAAGAAACAGGTCAGATGTATTTCTGGGAATAATAATAGCAAGTGCAATAGAATTATAGTCTAAGTCTTCAGTTAGCATTGGAACTGATTAGAAGTTTGATAAATGATAGTAATATTGAGCATCCTCAATTTTAGTTTTCAGTTTTATAATTTAATATCTCCTACAGTGTGTTTTAACTGATACTTATTTGGTTGATTTTAGAAAGGGCTGTTTGGCTTCCTGCTATGAGGGAAGAAGATGTTGTTGTTCTTCTTAGTTACAGTGAATATATTAATAGTTTACCTTGTTCAAAGGTCTCAAAACAGTTTTTTTCACTAGTGCACCCCAGTAAACCCTAAAGTGGTTGAATATTGAAATATACCCCAAAGTCCAGCAGCTGTATTAGGTACTAGGTAGATGTGAGCGGGCGTATGATGGATGCGGTCAGGCTATTTTTGTACTGGTCTGGGTCAGACTGACCTGGGCTGTTGTGGGAAAGAATGAGGCTGATTAAGGCCTTGCAGGTGGGTTGTTTTCAAGACCTTGCGGATGGGGTATTTTGAAGTTTCCTAGACACTTCAAGACGCAGTTGATTCTTCTCAAAGTTGTGTATAAAACCCAGAAGATTGTATATGAAACCAGGACATTGTACCCCTTGATTGCTCTAATGTACACAGCTATAATTTAACAATTAAAAAAAAATAAAAATAAATAAAAATAAAACCCAGAGGCCATGCTTTCCACAGTGCCGGTAGTGACTAGGACAAGGCCTAACTTGCTCATCAGATGACTAATATACTTTTCTTTCTTTCCTTTTTTTTTTTTTTTTTTCTAAAACCTTACTTGTTTTCTTCAATTATTTTGGCAACTGCCTCAAGGCACCAAGCGACTTTAAATGCTGCGCTGCTTCCCAGGTCCGGGGTGGGGGAGGAGGGGTTGGAGAGGGTGGGATGGGGGTGGGGGGTGTCCTTTGAACACTCCTCCCACACCTGCTGGCACAGAGAGCTTCCAGCACTGTGCTCTAGCACGACACGTGATGTGTAGGCACATGCTGCGTGGTCTAACTAGCTGTGACAGTTAAATTTACTTAAATATAACCCCTGGTAATAATTTTATTCTAAGTTGCTTGACAGGTCACTGTTCCATTATCAAACAACATATTTTAAATCCTCCGTTTTAAATACCATTCACTACAAAATATCTCTTGATTCTTTCCAGGGTTTTTCAACCTGTGACCCACAGGCTGCATTTTGACTTTGTGAGGACTGTTTTTTGCTTCTCTCTAGTGTTGAATGTCATGAACCATTTTTTGCTAATCAGCTTTCGGTAGTGTTCGTGTATTTAATATGTGTCCCAAGATACCTTGTGTTTTTCCAATGTGCAGTAGAAAAGATAAAAATGTTGCACACCCTTGCTCATTATGATTAGGCTTTAGCATCCCTAGTCTTCGCTCACCTGCTTTTCTTTGCCTTTTGTCCTGTCATGTGTAGATCTAACTTTTATTAAGATCATAATATAATATCAATATGTCACTAATATAGCATTAAACGCTATACACGCAAATAAATGGTCAAAATAGAAAACATTATCTAGTAATTCCTATGGGCCACACTATCCCATATCAGGAGAATGATTGGACAATTACTTATAATTATATTTTTCCCACTTATTTTGGCTAAAGAAGAAAAGGGGACTTGTCTGACTGACTTGTTCTCTATAACATGTTCTCCAGCTGGCACTGGCAAATAGCTTGGTGAGCTAGTTATTACAAAGGGGAAAATTCACATTTGAAAGTTTGCACAGACTGTAATTGAGTGAGAAAATGAAATTCAACAATTGCTAGGAAGCCAATCCAATTTTTGTGAAGTCTATCACTCCCCATTCAAATGTGGCCTTTTCTTGGTAGTACATGTATTTTGTTCTTGGATAATAACTTTTTTGGTGCAGTTTCATTCCTCGCCCTGGCTTCTCATCATGTCATCATGTATTTCTCTACTCTCAACAATACTAGATGGACTCTGCAGTCTACTTCTTTCCCAAAGGATCCTCTATGGAAGTGTTATTCAAACTTGTAAAAACAATGATATGGAGAATAACCAGTTTCCACCCGCCAGCTAAGACATAAAGGGTACAAATAGAGCTATGTATTTTTGAACTTCACTAGCTTTGTTCCAACCCTTGTACTCCTATTGACCACTTGTCTGAGCTAATTGTAATTATGAATTCATGCGTAATTGATTTCCTGCATTTCTCAATCGTATACACATATGCACATTATAGATATGAGATACGTATTATACATGCACACACATATATATGAATATGTCAGCATGTATGTGTATATTCCTAAATACCATATAGCATGTTTTTAGGTACTAATATGTTTTAAAAGCATCTGTCTGTGCTATATTTTGTTTCAGATCATTCATTTCTGCAGCTGCACAGTATTTTATTCTATGAATTTACCAGAACTTATTTACTCATTCCAAAGATGAAGTGTGTTTAAGAATTTTCTCTCTTTCTCTTTTTTTTTTTTCTCTTTTAAATAATGTTGCAACAGAGATTTATGTATATGGATTCTGAGTCTCAGGAAGGTTCTCATATATATTATTACTATGTTATGTATATGAGACTGATTATTGAGCCATAGCCATATCTTTGATTTTACTAGATACTGCCAAATTACTTACCAAATTGATTTCAACAATTTATATTCTCACCAACCAACTTATTATTGCTCCAAATTTTTGCAAGCAGCTGAAGCTGTCAGACATATAAAACCTTCTGAAATGACTGAATTAGAAATATTTTTGTTGCTCGATTTGCATACGCTTGATTTCCAGCATTATTTGAGTTTCCTTTTCCACAAATGTCTTTTTAATATGTAGTCAGATTTCTAGTGAATTCAGTCATTTTTAATTGATTTGTTAAGCAAAATGCATAAAGAATAAGTATATATTTGATTTTTATACATTCCCAGTATATGACTTTTTTTTTTTTTTTGCACTTACTTAAAGCAGATTTTTGATGGAGAGAAGTTTTTTAAATATAGTTTTTAATATGTAATGCAATTTCTTGAAGGCTTTATGCTTTTTTCTATGTTTCTTGTTTAAGGAATCTCCCACTTTGAAGTTAAAAATTTTTCATTGATTTTCTTTTAAAACTTAAACAATTTTTCATTTCACACTGAATCCCCTGGTATAGATTTTTGTGACTGAAAGAAATAAGAGCATAATTTTATTTGCTTTTAGAAGATTAATGGGTTAATTCTGACAGCGCTACTTGTTGACCGTTTCCCCAGTGAATTTTACTGTTGCTGTTCTCTGGGTTTGTGGCTATCTTGATTGGCTGCAGAGCTTTCACTGTGAACTTTCTTTTTTATTCCTTGGAATCAGATCCACATTTTTCAGTTTCTTCCTAAGAAAACAAGAGAGAGAAATGAAACATTTTAATCTTTGTATGGCCAAGTCCTACTATCAAGGCAGATCTTGAAAACTATACCTCAGACACATAGTGGTAAGAACTTTGATTCTCGAGGAATATTGCCAAGATTTTTATCCTGGCTCTTCTGCTTACTACCTATGTGGTGATCATGCTAGTCTTCATACTGGGTACATGGAAAGCTTAGAATGGGTATGAGAACATAAATAGTTCAAAGGAATTAATTTTTATATTGTCAAACTATGTGTGTATACACACATATACACACACATGCATATGTATACACACTTAGCACAAACATATACACACATAGATACATGTATACACATACCACACATATGTGCACTTTTCCAAAATTTATCTGACCTTGTTTAACCAAGTTTTTATTCTTTCTCCCTACTTATCTCTTCACAATCACCTTTCTACTATTTTACCAAAGAAGCATACACCTCAAACTCATCCTCCATCTACCAACAGTGTACAATCTACTGTTCATGGGTAAAATCACTCAGGCAACTAACCACTGGACAATTCACAATGTTGTTCATAGGCAATTCTAACAACTGAGTAGTGAAGACTTCTGCAAAACAGGAGCTAAATATTTTGGACATGCAAATTTGAAAGTATGCTTTCAACTTAATGGAAAGATGACTTGATCCAGTCATCAGTGGAAAGATCATTAGATGTTAGATCAATATCTGATATTTAGCAAATAATGGTAAGGAGTCTGGTTCCTAGTTAAAAATCTATGTGAGATTGTTTCATGCCTGACAATATGCGATGCCAAAGGCTTTATCTGGCAGGTTTAGAAGAGAAAGCTGCCCTCCCCACATGAGACTTGTGTCACAGCCAGTGCATATGCATTGCAGTCTCTGAAGGGAACAGCAATCAAGACTCAGGCTCACCAGCCTGGTCATGTTCCATGTATAATTGAATTTGCTTCTGAAGCCTTGTGCTCTTGTACTTCCCAGGCACCGCCGAGGCCTCTATGTGGAAGAAGAGTGAAAACCTTAAGGACATCTTTATCCATTCTGTCTCAGTACTAGAGACTTTTCTAATCCTCATCTTCTCCTGTAGCTCTACCTTCTTCCATCCCCAGAGCCGATAAAAATGCCAGAGTCTGCTGTTCCCTCAAGAGTGAGGCAATCCCCACATCTGTATTCATCTACCTGACCTTTTACAGGCGCACTGGTCCATGGGAGAGACGGAGCCAGCACTTTCCCTGGTTTAAAGCTCTTCCTACCATCATTACTGTAGGTGATTGAAGCCATAACTCTTTCTTTCTTTGGCTTGTTATTCTAATGGCTACTCCAACTATCCAGCCTTTCAGTTCTCTTTCTCTCATTTTGACTGCCACTTAAGAGTTAACAAAAGTGAATAGCATTAATGTAACAAAGTTCTTATTTCTTTAATGGTTAAAGTGAACACATTCTCTCTAAGTTGGAATCTATAAATAAAACAAAAAAACTAACATGTCTTAGAATTATTGAGCATAAATTATTTTTCTTTCTCTATACAATATACTTATACAAAATAATCAAGACAAAGAAAACACATTCATTTCATTAAGAAATGTAGGAAGTATTTAAACATCTTATTTTTATGCTTAATAATGATTTGTTAAAAGTTGTAATGTATTTTGGTTATTTGCAACAATTTGAAGTATAAAGGAGAAACAAATTTAACACATAGAGACTATTAGTATGTTACGTTATATGTGTGCGTGTGTGTGTGCACACATATAAATACACACACACGTATGTGTGTATGTATTTTTCTTCAGTGTAGTGTGAAAGGGGAGCTTAAAAGACTTTCAGAAATAAAATTATCCTATGTTAAGGTATAACCCTGTGTGGAGAGTAAAATGGAAATCTGAGTACAGAGAGAAGAGAAAATTGATGTAAAACTCCCATTTGTTGATGACTTTTTTGCCATTAAGTTTTAAATTGGATGATGATTATATCAACATGGTTCTCTGGTAATATTGAACATAGATCATTGAATGATGTAAAAATGATACTTTAAAATATCTACATTTTACAGTGTATACAAATAACCTTTCCATCCATATTTAAATTCTGAATAAATTGTTTCAGATGTCAAGCTAAATATGATGTAAAGTACATTGCCTTTGAAAATTATTTGAGGCGTACATAATCCAAATATTTGCTTACCACTTATCAAAGAAATTATAATATTTTGTTACACATGAGAAACAGCCAAAGGGGGGGGGGGGGAATCAACTTATCTAGGGTATAGTCTCTTTGGGAAAATAAAGCTTACCAAAATAAGACAAAATCTTTGATGGCCTCTTAAACAGATATTCAGGAGGAGTTACAAAATTATATTGGAGACCTAGAGAAAAAAATTAAACATAGAACTTCTCGGGAATCTTTTTCAAAATTGCTCAGAGCAAAAGTACAAACTTGTGCACTTTAGAAGATTAATCCCCCCAGGATTATCCCACAATACACTGATCTCTCAGAAGAATCTACTGTAGAAATAATGGACAGAGCATAGATAGGGTACTCTCTTTGTCAATCAAGGTTCTGGCAGGAAACAGACGGTAAATTCAAACAGGTAACTGAAGAGAATTTAATGAAGGGCTCTTTACCAAGGTGTAGCCAAGGTTAAAGGAGCAAGAAATGATGAAGTGCTAATGCAGACGGGAAGCCTTTGCAGCCCAAGTCTCTTCCAGACCCCACAGAGAGAATCACAGGTATAAAATAGAGGCTGCTTTTTGGCAGCTATGGCCTTAGGCAGAAAAGCACAGCCAAAGTCAAACTGAGATTGACAGGGAAAGAAACAAAGAAACCAATGCCCAGCATCTCTCTCCTTCTTCCTCTGATCACCTATCACTGTCTCTCTCATATTGGCTGAATGAAACTGAAAGCCAGTGGGAGAGGGATCCTGGTGAGGCAGCCTGAGAGGAATCTGACCCCCAGGTGATGGCAGGGAGGAGAAGCTGACAGTGGTAGGGAAAATAGACAATCCAATGCAGTTTTTAACAATATTAGTGACTACTTTTAAGTTAATTCATAGTTTATCAAAAAGGTAGTAAACTCTTGCATATTAATTCAAAATTTAAACCCAATAGAATAGAGATACTATTCATTCAGACTTTATAATGAAATATATGAATGGACAAGATGATGGATACATGATAAGTTTAAAATATGTACACCTGTCAGCGACTCCATTTAAATGTGTGAGTCTTTCTTTGCCCTATAGATAAATGCATTTGTTCACTCCAAGAAGTGACTGCAAAGATAAGTGTCGCCCACATATTTTAAAATTTATTTAGTTAAGAATGACGTTCAGACATCTCAGGTAGCAGGAATAGTTGTCAGCATGAGAAAATAGCCTCCTAACCAGCACTGATCGATACAAATAGAGTCACGACTCACTTAACAGTGGGAATATGTTCTGAGGAATGAACCATTAGACACTTAGCTATTGTGTGAGCATCGTGGAACGTACTTACACAGACCTGAAGGGGCCAGCCTATTACACAAACCCTTACAGCATGTTACTGCATTGAATACTGTAGACATCTGGAGCACAATGATTGATATTTGTGTATTTAAACATAGAAAATATGCAGTAATAATGTGATATTATAATCTTACAGGACCTCCATCATGTATACTGTCAGCTATTTATGAAAATATTGGTATGCAGCTCATGCCTGTATCATAAGAGTCACATACCTCATAGGTAATTTTTAATTTTCCAGTAGCCACATTTAAGGAAGGATACATTTATAATGTTTTATTTAATACACTCTATAAAATGTTATCATTTCAATATACTGAATTAAAATTATCCATGAGATATTTTACATTTCTTGTTTTATATTAATTTTAAAAGCCAGTGTATTTATTTACACACATGCTACATTTCAAGTGGTCAAGAGCTAGGCATGGGGATTCATGACCATTCTGATCAGTTTAGTTCTAAAATTCAATTAAAAAGCCCTTGATGGAAACGAAGGGACGCTTACTGGTAATAGTGCGAAGAGGCGACTGTATTTGAATAATCTTACTGAATGTATTTTTGTATTTCTACGCAGATAGGCAGGAAAATTATGCATGTGAATTTTATGAGGCTAAAAATCATGTGAATTAAACTCGTTTAAATCCAATAACTGTACCTATCGCTTTCACTCTCTCTTGCTCTCCCTCTTCTTCTAGCATAATTTTGATATCCACTTGGAAATTTAACCCTGGACTGGCAAGAACAATCCATGACTGAATAGAAAAATAAAAAATTTGTGAATGGTGCTTTGTTGAAATAGAATTCACAAATTTAACATTTTAAATATACAATTAAGATTAAAGAATATTCACAAAACTATGCAACTATCACCACTGTCACATTTGAGAACACTTACATGTTTCATTACATGCAAAATAGCAATCACTCCTCCATTTTCCCCTTATCTCAGCCTCCAGTAAACACATCTATTTTGTGTCTCTATGGATTTGCCTGTTACAGACATTGCATCTAAATTGAATCATAGGGCATACAGCTTTTTGTGTTTGAACTCTTAACATTTACTGTAATGTTTTCAAGGTTCACAAATGTTGTAGCTTATTTAAGTACACCATTAATATTTTTCATGGGATAATATTTCATTATATTAATATATCCCACTTTCCTTATCCATTCATCAGTTGATAAACATTTGTGGAATTTTTACATTTTTACATTTTACGTTTTGTAAGTAATGCTTCTATGAACATTTATGTAACAATTTTGTGTCACCCTCTGTGTTTTATTCTCTTAGGTGTATATGAGAAATAGAACCACTAAGTCATAGTGTAAATCCATGTTAAACTTCTTGATTAACTGTCACTTTGTTTTCTAAGAAGTTGTACCATTTTACATTTTACCCATGGTTGCATTTTCATTACACCCTTGCCAATAATTTTCACCGTCTAATTTTTTAATAGTTCTCCTAGTAGGTAGGAAGTGGCATTTTATCATGGTTTTAGGTTACATTTCACTGAAAATTACTTATCTTAAGCATCTTTAAATGCGCTTATTGACCATTTTTATATCTTCTTTGGAGAAATGTTTACTCAACTACATTCGCCATTTTTAAAGCGGGCTATTTCATTTTTAATTGTTGGATTATAATAGTTTGACTATTTAAAAATAGAGTCTGAGGGTAGTATGTCAGCAGATAAGTGGTTTTCAAATATTCGACCCCATTCTGTACCTTGACATTTCACTTTTTTGATGGCGATTCTGTGTCTTTTCTGTTGTGAAGAGAGCTGTGGTAACCATCCAGTTGCAAATGTCTCTTTGAATACTCATTTCTTTGGAGATATCTAGTAGTGGATTTTCTGGATTATATGGTAGCTCTATTTTTAGATTATTGAGACATTTCCACACTGTTTTCCATAGTGGTGGTACTAATTTAAACTTCCACTAATAGTGTATATGTTCCCTTTCCTCCACCTGCTTGCCACCATTTGTTATTTGTGCCTTTTTAATTACTAAATAGAAATGTGGAGAGACAATATCTCATTGAGGTTTTGATTTGCATTTTTCTAATCATTAGTGTGTTGAGCATTTTATCTCTCTCTTTTCTTTTCTTGATTGGCTTTTGATGTCATATGTAAAAAAAAAAGCTATTGCTTACTCCATATCACAGATTTATACTTGTGTTCTTTAAGGGTTTTATACTTTTTCTTTCCTACATTTAGGTCTTCCATACATTTTGAGTTAACATTTGTACATGATATGAGGTAGGGTCCTAATTCATTCTTTGAGCGTGGATTATCAGTCATCCCAAAATCATTTGTTGAGTACTATTTTTCTCCCATTTGATTATCTTAGACATACTTGTTGAAAATCAATTGACCATAACATAAGGCTTTATTTTCCTTTCTCTTTTTTTAAATTTCAAAATATTACAGGACACAAATTTTATTTTTATTTTTGTTATATACATCAATTTTGTTACACCTGAGTCAGGGTTATAAGTGTGCCCATCACCCAAGCAGTATTCATTGTACTTATTAGGTAAGTTTTCACCCACCCCCTCCTCTCACTTCTGCTTCATATCTGTAGTATTTTACTTCCCTCTGTGAACATGTGTACTCATTTGTTAGTTCCAATTTAATAGCATATACATGTTGTGTTTGTTTTTCCATTCTTTAGATACTTCCTTTAGGATGTTGGTCTCCAGTTGCATCTAAATTATTGCAGAAGGCATTAAGTCATCTTTCTTCATGGCTGAGTAATACTCCACAGTCATATCTAATTTTGTCCATTTGCTTGGAGACTTTGTCTTTAATTTCATTAATTTCCTGGGACTTTTTCTTTTTACCTTTCTATCCTGGTTTTCCACTTTCCATTCAATTCCCTCCATTGTGTTTTCCATCCATAATCTGAATTCCACTTCTGTCATTTCCACAATTTCTTTATAGTTGGAATCTTCTGTTGTAGCTGCATGGTAATCCCTTGAGGAAGTTGATCTGTTCTGGCTCTTCACGGTGTCAGAGTATTTTTGCTCATTTCTCCTCATGTGTGATTTCTTCTATTTTATTTCCTCACTTTGCTTTCTTCTCTCTTTTCCTCCTTCCCTTTGTTCTCCTTTAACTCTGGGCTTTTTGGTTAAAATTAATTTGTAGTCTATGGTTCAAAATTTGCAGGATAGGAGGCTGGAGACCCAGTACAAACCTAATGTTTAATCCAATGTTCACACATGCCTCACTGAGAACCAGTCATTTCATACTCTTTCTCCTCCCTCTCCAGTGTTCCTTTCTCAGGTGGGCTTCTCTGGACATATCACAGCATTTTCCAGCTTTCTACCTTTGCAATTCCTAGCACCTGCAGGTACAGGGTAACAGGGACTATTACTGAGTAATGTCATTCCTTTTAGAGATGGAACAGTGGAGAAGGACCCCTGATCAGTTTTTTTTTTTATTTTTATGTATATCAAGTTCATAAAATCCAAGTGAGTTTGTATGATATATAGATAGATGATTGATAGATCAGTAGATGTTTTATATGCATATATGCAGTGAAGGGAACACAAAGTCTGACTCAGACAGAAGATTCTTCCATTTACATATAAGTAGAATTAATGTATGTGTAGAAAGGGTCTGACAATTAAGTTAGCAAATTTATTCTAAAAAAGGTACTACATACTTCGTTGATGAATATCACCACAGTCACCTTTGGTACTCCCCACGTGAAATTATGCACTGATGGCAACACCTAGCCCACCTTTCAAAATGGTTTTGGAACTCTTTTTATGGAATGCTGTCACAGTTGTTACCATGTTACACTTGATGTCCAGAATAATCAAATATAGCCCTCTCAGTATTTCCTCCCTGGTGACCTCCTTTGGGGCCATTTTTGCACATAACTTACTTGGTCTGCTATGCTTCCCACAGTCAGCCAAAGATTTTGACACATAATTTGGTGAATTTTTGCAATGTTTTTGTCAGTTCTGCTTGTTATTAGCTGCCCTGACCTTTCTTCGGCAGTGCCCTGATGCTTTCTCTTCCCTCAGAAAAATGTTTTATCCATTTATACACTGCTGTTTTCCTCATGGTATTATTTCCACAACCAACGTGTCCCTGATTTTGCTTCCACTGTTGCCAAGTTTAACAAGAAATTTAATGTTTATTTATTTCTCTAATGCAAACTCCAACATTCTCACAATGGCAGGCAAAAAAAACCTCAACAACAATGAACACCACTCAGTAAGACACTGCTACACATAGACAGAAACATAGATGTGAGACACTGATATATCAAGGTTATGAACCATTGCCCACTTGTTTGTATAGTGCTGCCAGCATAAGCACATGGTGGCAAGATTATGAACTAAATTGTTAGATACCATATGTGCTACAACTTCAGGACAATGACTAAGACCCTTAGGCCCTCCAATAAACTGTCATTACTTTCTTGTTGATGATGCCTAAAATTTTGAAATTAATGATTTATTACTTTAGAATACAATTCCATTACAGTTGAAATTGGCAGTGTAAATTAAGGTGTAAAACCATTTTAGTATAGTGTTAAAATGCTTTATAGTAGATTTTGTTTGCAGTAGAAGGCAATAATGAGAATTCAAGTCATCTTATGGAATGGAAGAAGATCCTGGCTAAAAGACAGAGATGCACAGTGTGAAATGTAAGATGAATGACAAATGACAGACTTTACCCATGAAACAATTCTCCCCAGAATCCAATCTTGTTAGAACAATAAGTAAAATGGTGACATTGATATCCATGAATCGCCAAGGACTGTCAAGTGTATTACTGCTGCAAGTCTGATGTCAGAGCATATTCACCCCCAGGCATCAACTAATCCTTGCTTAAATGTACCATAGTTAATTTTGCCAGTGTGGAGAAAGGAATGAAGAGACACAGGGAATGGTGTCAGTAAATTAAACCAAATTGTCATCTACAGTTAGCCTCTGTCGTGGCATCATGATTAACATTGTCATGACAATATTTGAAAAGGAGCAAAGATCAAAAGAGATATTCTTTTTGGTTTGATTAACTGGAAGACATTCTGGAGAAGAAAAGAACTGGATTGTGAGATAGCTTTTGCAGCCATCTTTATTTTAAATAACTTATTTTCTAAGTGAGTTATATTTTTATGAAGTAAGTACTACTAGGAATTATTTTTATTTTATTGAATATTTGTTATATGCTAACTATTTGCTCAGGATATGTCATAGACTTAGGAGACATAAAGATGAATTAACCAAATTCCTGGCCTTATGAAACAATCTACACTGGACAATTGTTATCTTTACTGTACAGATAATTATAATTTAATATTATGAAACAGCTACACACAAATTTTTAAGAAAGTGAAGTAGAGACAAAAGACATTAATTCTGATTGAGAAACTAAGCAGTATTAAAAAATAAGGTTTTAAAATCACAATTTTAAGAATAAACAGATTTTTCAATCTGTTAGAATAGTTGAACTATGTGTGTGATATCAGAAACTTCACTGGAGTTGTTCACACTATGGGGAAAAATAAACATACTGAAGGACATATGCTGGGAAAACTAATATTTCTATAATGAAGAATGCATAAATGAGATGATTTGGGAAGTATGACAAATTAGTCAGAGATAATAAGATTTAATTCTTATATTTTCCTTTAGGCCCTCTTAACAGTCATTTCACCAATACTTATCAAAATATACTTGATAGGCATCATGTAGAAAACAATTCTCATCATTAGACACCACCATACAATTGTCCACTGTACAAATACAGTGGTGTACTCAACAATGTTGTATATACAAACAATCCAAGTTTGGTAACTTAGGCAAACATATGATCAAAGGTTTATTGATATTTTATTAAAAAGTATGGTGAAGCGAATTTATATGTGTTTTCAGATTACATAGCCATGCTATAACAGCGTAAAATAAAAAGAGTACTGAAAGAAAGAACACAGTAGCCTGGATCTGTTCTCTCTGTAGGATATTAGAAGTCAGTGAGTACATGAGTTTAAGGAGCTAAATAATGATTGCAAAACTATTGTGTTTTACGTACTTAAAATACGTTATACTTTGTTGTACAAATACATAAATAGTAATTGTCAGTCCTAGCTGCATCCAATGCATCTTGAAAAACCAAGAGGTAGAGGACAACAAGAAAGAAAAAATAATAAACAACAGCATGTCCTAAAGCAGTGGTTCTCAACCTTCCTAATTCTGTGACCCTTTAATACAGTTCCTGTGGCTCACGATCCACACAGGTTAAGAACCACTGTCCTAAAGATTATCTTATAACAGCAATGATAATTAATACAACAAATTATCAGTATCAGAGCACACCAAGGGATCTGAAGGCATGCACTGGCATGAAAATAGTTCACATTTGTATAAACTTTGCAAATTAATTTGACACCTATTTTTACAGTTGTTTCTTTCAATAGTTTTTTTTATAGTAGAATGGGTAGGTAGACTTATGTTTATTGTGTAAATGAGAAGACAGAATTTTTAAGGGGCTAAGTGGTTTGCCATATTAATGGGAAATCCCAGAAATGTATGCTCTTTATACAGTGTTGTGCCCATTCACATGAGTAAAGTAAATAGGAATAATTATAGCAAGTTTTTAAACTTAAAATTTAGCCAGTTGAGTATTTATTTCAATTACAGTAAGACTTCAGAGTGATTTACCTTGAACCAAAAATGGATTCAACTTATAGTACCATGTCTCCAATTTTTCTTCTTGTTTTGAATAAATCAGAAGTATCAAGTCCGTTTTAAAAAACAAACAAAACCCTATTTAATTCAATTGACTGTGTGTAAAACACTATCTTACCAAGGTGATGAATCCTAGGGATTAGCCATATTCTTTTGGAAAGAAGATAGATACAAATTAATGGAAAGCAGTCAAAAATAAAGTTGCTGAATGGTTCAGACAGTTATTACATATTAATAGGAGTTGTTTTCAACAGCTTTAGTTAACAAAGGTTCACAGAGGACAGAGACTTGGACATATATGATTGAATAGATGTGACAAATATCATAGAGAGAGTAGGCACAAGAAACGTTATGATCAATTTAATGAATAAAAAAGTGTGGACTAGTATGGAATACTTACCAGGCTAAAAAAATAGTTTGTACTGAGATTGTGAGAATATTTGAGGGGAGAAACTTTACTTGATGAAATCTGTAGATTAAGAAGGTTATATGGCAGAATAAATTGTAAAGGAAACAAGTATTGCAAGAATTAAAATAAGAATTCTCATAAGAGGCTGACAGGCAAGACTAAAAAGGAAGGCCAGGAGTTTCAGACTTTTGTAAGCTAGGAGTAAGAATGCAAAGACATTTTTTAGCATATCAAGATTTTGTAACTAAGAGAATTTCCTTAAAGGACTCTTCCTTAGAGCACATATATATCTTCCAAAGTTATTTTCTGTGGGAACTCTTCTGTAATTAATACAGAAAAAGTTCTGGGAAGCACATAGGAGATTGCAGATCAGGTGGAAACAAGAGTTTTCTTTAGGATAAACGGTTCATTTGAAAAGGAAATTTTTCATGTGCAAACCTGCAAAAAAAGGCCTGTAAGACTTTGGCATATCATATCGCTCCTACCACTTTCCCTCTAGCATTTGAAATTCTTTTTTTTTTTTAAATTCAGTGATTACTTTCAATGTTTCCCAGCATTTCTTTTGCATAGCTGTTCTTTTACAAACGCATCCATTTTCCTAGAAAGGTAACAGACCCTTTAATCAGCAAACATTACAAGCTCCCTTTGTACAAAGCATCCATGTTCCTTCATTTCCATGAGAATTGGGGGAATTACTTTGCTTATTAAGTACAGTGTAAGGTCACATGCATTTCTCTCCCTCCTCTCTTCTTAAATTGACAGTCAGACAGTAATTATTCACTTTCATAAATTTCTTAACACATACACTCTCCCATCACCCACACCCATCTTCATTCTTTCATCTTTGTTGCTAAGCTTCCTTGCTGGTTATTTGATGAGTTCTGATAATAGTGCAAAATCTCTATTATTTGGCATATTGTTTCTTTTTGATGTTGATGTACATAAGCAAAGTTTATTTGGGTGTTCAGAATGAAATGCTGATCAAAGGGTACAAATTTTCAGTTATAAGATGAATAAGTTCTGAGGATCCAATGGGCAGCTGGGTGGCAATGGATGTGTTAATTAATTTGATTGCAGTAGTTATTACCCAACATATATGTATACTCGACCATGTCACACAACTTGAATATTTACAGTTGTTTTTTGCTCATTAAATATTTTTCAGAATAAAAAGGAAAAATCGCCCTAAAGGCAATATATAAAACAATTAAATTTCTAAAAGAAACTATAGAAAAAAGACAAACATCAGAAGTCAGTGTGATTGTTAAATTTGATTTAATTCTAAAAGATACTTTAAAAGAAGTTTCTTACTTTTCTTATGCTGAAGTACCTTTTTTCATGCCACCAATCTTACAGTATATATAGCTTTTGCTAAATTTTGCAGACACCACAAAAAACTGTGGAAGTTTTCTGTAAATATAGCACTCAAATAATTACTTCATATCCAGAGCACACGTCATCATATTCATTCGCCATTTTCATGGTGGTTTGTCCTTTCTACATTTTATTATTCATTTATGATAGCTATTATAGGTCTTTCAGATTCTATATTGCTCTCCTGAGGAATATTTATGACTATTATAGGGCTCTTACGAGGACACCCAAAGATAGTCAATACAGAAACCCTGTGAAATGCTACATTAGTACTGGGATTGGCTAGCAGTAAAAGTTCTCTAGTTATTTCAGAGTCCCCCTTGATGAAGATCAAAAAGCAGGGGACTCCTAGTAAGACATCCTATTCCCCCAAGACAACCAAGTTATTTTTGACATGGAGGTTAGAAAGCTTAAATTAATGTGGTTCTACAAATAAGAGTTCTTTTGGAAAGTCACCAGGAGGAAAAGAAGAGATTCAGGGGACGCATGCAAACGAATTTGTGAATGTAGCTTATTACTCAAATGCAGAATTTATCAGAGAATATGCTAATGGAAAGAGGTGAGATACATGGAAAACAAATAACATCTAAGCCAGCAAAAGTAGAGATTTTAGTCTCTCATTATCCGAACAACATTGCCATACACCTTAGAAGGTAAGCTTCTCACAAAAGGATTCTTGAACATTCCATTCACTTATGTATCTTTAAACAGCTACCCTATTTCCCCGAAAATAAGACAGTGTCTCATATTAATTTTTGCTCCTAAAGTTGCACTAGGTCTTATTTTCAAGGGATGTCTTATTTTTCCATGAAGAAGAATACGGTACACATTTATTGTTCGCCGTGTCCCGTCCGCTCTGATCCTCCTGTTCTTCTACACGCATCTGCGAAAGTCTCCTCCTCTCTCCCACCCCACGCTCTCTGCTCACTCAGACCTCTGCTCTGCCTCCACACAGCAGTGACATCAGGACTCCGGGTAATGTCACTGGTTGCTAGACGCCAGTTGGGGCAGCCCTAGCAACCAGTTTATGGTAAATCAATTTTCATTCCAAGATAGAACCTGGGGGGCCTTATTTTGGGGGGATGCTTTATATTTCATCCAGAAGGAAACCTGTGCATAGGTCTTATTTTCGGAGGATGTCATTTTCGGGGAAACACGGTAGAACAGTGCTGGGCACCTAACAGACAATGTTTTTTCTTTAATTTTAATTTTTTAATTCTTATGGGCACATAATAGTTGTGTGCTGGAGAACATTGTATTAAGTGAAATAAGCCATGCACAAAAAGGTAAATCTTTCATGTTCTAACTTATACGTGGGAGTGAAATGTTAAAACAATTGATCTTGTGCAGGCAGAGTAGAATGATGCTTCTCAAATAATGTTTGATGAATCAATATATGAATATTGATTAAGGTGATTATTATTTATAGTTAATTATTTTTTTTAATTTTTTTTTTTTATTTTTATTTTTTTGAGACAGAGCCTCAAGCTGTCACCCTGGGTAGAGTGCTATGACATCACAGCTCACAGCAACCTCCAACTCCTGGGCTCAAGAGATTCTCCTGCCCCTGCTTCCCAAGTAGCTGGGACTACAGGCACCCGCCACACCGCCCAGCTATTTTTTGGTTGCAGTCATTGTTGTTTGGCCGTTCCAGGCTGGATTCAAACCCACCAGCTCAGGTGTATTTGTCTGGCCCCTTAGCCACTCGAACCACAGGCGCAGAGCCTAATTATTATTTTAAACTGAAGGGTAATTTTTGTTTTTGTTGCTCATTTAGAAAATTGACTTGTCATAATAGATTGGTATATATTTTATTCCATACTAAAACACTTATCGTAAAATATCTTCTATCTTTTACGTAGCTTCAGTTGCTTTTATTCTAAAAAGTTATTAAAATTATTTCTGTGAAAATAATGTATTATCTTCATTGCTTTCTCTAAATTCCTATAACTGATTATATGATCTAAAAAACTAAGAAATTAGTTTAATTCTGGATTCTTCACGAAGTCCTTGGTGTTAAATGTAATGTTCCATAGTCTTCCAGTCAAACAACTTTAATCTTTTTTAATTTCAAAATATGAAGGGAGTACAAATATTTTAGGCTATAATGACATATCACAATAACTCATTTAAAATGAGTTTTATTAAAAATTCTAAAAACAATAAATTCAGTACTATTCAGCAATTCACTACTACCCTTATGGAAAACAATATGGAAAACTAAAAGTAAACAACTTGAATCTTGATGGAAGGAAACCAAAGAAGATGAAGTACGTCTCAATATATTTCAATTAAGTGAAGAAAAGTTTTCATGAAGTTTTCTATCTATCCTTTTCTTGTGAGCAGTTACAAAGGTGAGACAGGGCTGAATATGGAGACCTAACTCTTATACATAACTTGATGTCAAATCGCTGCAAGTGTCACATTACTGCCAAAAATGTGTCAACTACACTCACAATTTTAACTCTATTAAAAATAACTCATAAATAATTCACATGAGTACTAAAGAGAAAAGAATATTGCAGATTTTGACAAAAAGATGAATTCTGCTTGAAACCCATTGCTAATTACTAGCTTTTTAATCTTACTCTAATTTGCCCTAATGTTCCTCATGTGACACAGAAATAAAAAAGAAAATGAATTTCCAGGTTTATTGTGAGAATTAAGTAAAAAATATTAAGGACAGAAAGGAAGATGACAGCATTATAGATTTTATTCTAGAATATTTCTATAATCTGCATTTATATGTGACAAATGATCTTTGGGAGTTAACTACTGTAAAATGGTGTGGCCTATGTACAAAGGGAAGTGGCATAGCTTAGGAGTTAGGAACAGGTGATTCCTGCCAGTCCTTTTTTTTCTGGTCACGAGATCTTAGACATGCCATTTCTTTTTTTTTTAACTCCAGTCACTTTATTTACAAAACATTGATACTTGTCCATCATACTGAATTCTTGTGAGAACATCAATAAATAGTAGATTTCAAAGTCATTTTCACATTATGTAAGTTCTAAATACATATAAAGCATCATTGCAACCAATCAACCATTATGTCCATGATCCTTCTGTATAATTGGAGATTTTCATGTAATGTTAAAACCATGAAGTGTTTATTTTGCATTATTCCCTGTATGCTCATATGTTTCTGGCCATGACTTGCTCTCCCAGTATTTTTAGCCATCTGGTCAGTGACACGTTGCAATGTCCTCAAGGGCAATGAGGAAACAAATGGAACTGACTCTTCAAGGACCACATCACTGTGATTGTCAAAAGACCAAAAGAAAAAAGCAAAACAGACCTAGAAAGGAATTTTCTGTGTGACGATGTGTGTGTGAACCCAGAATATCGCTTCTTCCTCTCTCACATTTCTGTGAGCACTTACATTCATTTTGGTTATTGTCAGAGTATTGGCGAAGAAGCTCATCCATATCCAAGAATACAGGCACCTGCTTGGGGACAGCTGAGTTTTTGTTTCTTCTATCTGCTGTTTGTGGATAATATGAGACACAGGCAAGGCTTTGGAATTTCATTTCAGCTCAGCACAAAGCTCTCTCATAACACCATGCTCGTTCTGGTGATGTGTTCACTGGCCAGGTATCCAGCAGCTCGTGTCAGTCCTCTTCATTGTATTAGCTACCTGTAAATGCAGCTCCCTGCAGGATGAAATGACCTGGGACCAATTAATTGAAAATGAAAAAAAAAAAAAAAATGTAGGAAATGCCGTTGGGAGTGATTAACAAAACTAGCTATGCATCAATTGCAGATGGTCAGTGATACTACTTGCCAAATGGAGTTGGCTACATAAAAAGGAGAACATATTGTTCAAGCAGCGGGACTTGTGAAAGATGTAGAAATTCCAGCAAAATGGGCATGAACAGATGCAACCTTACCTAGATGCAATGCATGTGAAGTGTTCTCTTATTGCTGAATGCTGTTGCTTCAAATAAGACAGTGTGTGTGTGTGTGTGTGTGTGTGTGTGTGTGTGTAAATAATGGGGCCAGGTACATTAAACCTCATATGTAATTTCCTGAAGTCATTAAGCCTAGAGCCTTGTAGACCTGTTGGCTACAAATCAGCCCATCCACTTGGCAATTACAATCTACTTTTCTGGTCATTTTTTAATTAAATAAGAATTTCTCTGATTATAGATATATGGCTAACAATTTAATTTGCCAGCTTTTTCTCATTCTTGGTTAATAGTAAGCCTTCTTAGTTACTCAAAGACAAACTAGAGTCTATATGTGAGAAAATTGTTTTCTGTTCTTTAAATAACCTTTCTTCTCCAAATTGGAAGGGTTTGAATCTATCAATCTTTACCCTTGAAACATTAAATTATGAATTTAAGAATACAGAAATTCCCTCGATGAGAATACCTGACTTTTAGGGCTTCTGTGAGACTATAAGTAACCCAATATAATGACCTTTGACCTGGTTTTACAAACTTATCTTCATTAAAGGTTTCTGACAACTTTTTTTTGCTTTTGGATATCCTGTTATGAGGAATTTCTGAATAATGCATCAATGACCACATTGAATCCATACCTGAACACTGAATTTAGAGATAACCTTTAAGAAGTGAGGACAAGTAGGCTGCAGGCAAAATTTTGAAGAGCAAATAAAACCATCACACACTACTTTTATTCCATTTTTACCACGAAGAACCTGAATATAATCCCCTAAGGCAATTTACTAATTAGGCCGCAGTTACAAGATCAACTTGTTCATTATGGTTAACAAACAGTTTATGTTACTCAGTGATCATGTTATTTTAAGCAAGTGTCTCTTAATGTTAGTTACCAAGTTTAGATTTTTCTGAAATAATTGTTACTAAAATAGTCAGTATTCCTACATTAACTCAAAGATTGGAAAAATCACATGGGAAATGTATTTTTCAGTTTATCTGGGTTATGCTTTCTGAAACTTACAGGAATGATATGAAAAGATAGTTTATAGAGTTGCAAAATTATTTTCTGTGATAGTTAATCTAAACTAGTGCTTAACCCTTTCTACCTGATCATGGGACATTCACAAACTACTGGCTGCTTCACGGCAGCTCACAGAAAAACATATACCCCATTGAAAATTGTCATTTGTGTCTAATTTTTCATTATGGGGTTGCCAGATTCCCTTTAAAATTTAACTTAGGACAAATGAAACAT
The DNA here is from genome assembly GCA_963574355.1 of Loris lydekkerianus. NCBI lineage: Eukaryota > Metazoa > Chordata > Mammalia > Primates > Lorisidae > Loris > Loris lydekkerianus. The sequence continues at coordinate 407 of CAUYPK010095692.1, read as the reverse complement.
GCATACCAGATAATCAATATATAGTAATTCCATTTACTATAGAAGGTTCCAAAACACATAGCAAACAAATGTGATACTCCTAAGTCCAAAAAAAGACTATCTATATTCCTTTGAAAAATATGTCTTTGGTGACTTTACATGAAAGAGAGTATACATCTTGATACTATACTAAAATAAAAGGTATCATAACATATGCATGTAAAAATTGAGTGTTGTCTAATTTCTTTTTTTTTTTTTCCCAGTGAGATGTCACTTTATTTATTTATTTTTTTTATTATAGATAAAAATATGCACCATAGATGTGGCCCAACCCATCACCCTCCCTGCACCCAAACCTCCCCCCTCCCTTCCCCTTCCTTGGTCCTTTCCTCATAGTCTTGAGGTATAGTTGGGTTATAGCCTTCATG
>CAUYPK010095688.1:0-32671 GCA_963574355.1 Loris lydekkerianus | reverse complement strand
GACAAAGGTTTAATAACCAGAATCCACAGTGAACTCAAACATATTAGCAAGAAAAGAACAAGTGATCCCATCTCAGGCTGGGAAAGGGACTTGAAGAGAAACTTCTGTGAAGAAGACAGGCGCATGGCCTACAGACATATGAAACAATGCTCATCATCCTTAACCATCAGAGAAATGCAAATCAAAACTACTTTGAGATATCTTTTTTTTTTTTTTTTTTGGAGAAAGAGCCTCAAGCCATTGCCCTGGGGGAGAGTGTTGTGGCATCACAGCTCACAGCCACCTCCAACTTCTCGGCTCAAGCGAGTCTCCTGCCTCCGCCTCCCAAGTAGTTGGGACTACAGGCACCTGCCACAATGCCCGACTATTTTTTGACTGCAGCCGTCATTGTTGTTTGGCAGGCCCAGGCTGGATTCGAACCCGCCAGCTCAAGTGTGTGTGGCCGATGCCTTAGCCATTTGAGCCACAGGCACCGAGCCTCTGCACAGCTTTTAAAGGCCCAATACGATGAGGTGAGTTTAACTTGTCATCTTTAATAAACCTTTGCTAAGTCTGGTAATTTTAGACTGAGTCTTATTGGGTGGTTATTTTACCTTACTTAACCCTGCCATAATGCAGCTCTTTTTCCTGTTCTACAAATATTCTTGGATCTTACTGCTAGCATCACAATTAGCTAGCTATATCCCCACACTGCATTTGCCCTTTTCTACTGGTACTTCCCAAGGTTTTTTAATTGGTCCTCCTTTAAGTTTCTAATACATGGGAAAAAATATACCAAAGAGATAACAAGCATAATCAGATAAGGAAGCATACTGGAAGAAATTTTTTAAATATAAATATTATGCTTTATTTGGAATTTGAATTTAATTCTGTGACATTTGTCCTATAGACAAACAACTACTCAAGTCAGTCCATGTTATATGTGTGTGTTGCATTAACATATATGCACTAATCTCATTTTGTCAGTATTGGAAGCAGAGATAGGAGAATTTACATCAATATATGAATTCTTAAGTTTTAAATGTCAGTTGGAAGTATGCGCGTGATATATATGTAATAACAAAATTAGGTCTAATGTGCAACCAAAGGCATATATAGATTATCTGGTGTCATTAACATAGATAACTCTATATGCGGATATAAACTTTAAGGCAAAATTTGCTTGTTTTTCCTTCAAGTAGGCTTTTATTTTTGAAGTTTCTTTTATTGGAGAATAAACATACTGCTAGCACATTAGCACTTCCAAATTAAAAAGTGCATTTCAAAATAATTTATGAATTTTATGACTCTGGGGAAACATTTGTTTTAAATGAAGGGGGGAAAATCTATTTTTTTCCACCAAACTTATATTTTAAGCACTTTAGACAGTATTTTATCTTAAATTTGTATTCCACTCTTTACCTAATAGTTCTTAAAATGAGAATATTGTGATTTTATAAATCTACAATGAAATCTAAATACTTTACTTTTTAAATGTATTACAATTTATAACATTAATAATAATTATAATAAAATAATAAAAATAAATAATAATTATAATGATGGGAATAGAAACATTTATAGATACCTAAGTGCCAGGCACATTTCAAATTACATGAATTTATATAATCCTCACAACAAACCTATTATATATTCATACACACACACATATATACACACTATATTTTTGTGTTTTGTAGATGAGGAATTTGAGGCACAGGGAAGTAAACATGATGTGCCTACTGTTAGAAAGCAGTGGTAGAGCTGATATGAATGTACAATTCCAAGGATGATATCACCAGATTGATAGGATGATTATAGCAAATTTCTAAATCAGAGTTATTATTTGGATATTGAAAATTACCAATAGTTCAAGTTTAAAAGGAACTTGGAATTTTAAGTAATCAACTTGGAAATCATCATTAAGCATTATGGCACCTAATATACATATTCTTCAGAGAGTTACGACAGATTGAGATTCTTAGATTTTAGCCATATTTCAAAATAGACTTTGGCACCCCAGAGATCATTTTAAAGACCTCTTCATACCCATTTAAGCTTTCCTTTCTTATGACATAATGGAGAAGCATGGCATAAAACATCAAGGTAAATTCATTTAGAAAAATAAAATTTTTATGGTTGCCCGATATAAGAAGTGTACTGGCCATCATTTCTTCCTGATTTGGAACACAAAAGGAATTTATGGAATCTTCTCAAAGATTGTGGTCATTTTTTTAAATAAATCAAGCATTCAGAGAAATTTTCTCTACCTTCTGAAGTTATCTTCATGTGTTTTTCTGTCCCTGTGTTCCCTAGAAGGGTTTCTGTTAAATAGTTAAGTTATCATCCTCCTTGCTCCAAATTCTTTCCCTCAACTCTGTTGACTTCTTTTTTTAAAACACTGCTTAGTTTTTTATTAAGCCACTTTTCCTCCCAAAAGCTTTTATTGCCTATTTGTAACAGCAAACTAGCTCAATCGACTAATTGTTAATTTGTATCATTAAGCAGAATAAAACATTTGAGAAAATTAAAAATAATTTTACATATGGCCTCTTTATAATGCATATTTACTAAATGAACAATGACATTTTTAAATAAACTAGCAAAAGAATGACATTTTTAAATAAATTAGCAAAAGAAAATCAAAGTTCCCATAATTCTACCAGCAAGCAATAACCATTGATAAATCCTTCTAGACCGTTTCGTAGATTATATGTGTTTTTTTCATTCACTGAGAAATATTTCATTCTAATAATTTTATTTTTCTGACTCTTTTTAATAAAAGAGGCATAAACCTTTTAAAAGTATCTTTTTCAGATAGTTTCTTCCCAGACTTATTTGTTGAAAAGAAAATTATCTAAAATAAATTGGATTTAGTTATGTCTCACACTTCTCGCCCATTCCTTTTTTCTCCATTCTTTTTATTCCTTGAGATTTTAAACTTAAGATATCTATTCTAAATGTAATGAACTGATTCATAAAGCTTATGAGGTACTCTTATAAGGAATAAAAGCATTAATATCAATGGTTTTTGTCATAAAATGGTGTTTAGATGTGATTCTCCTTTTCAGAAATATAAAAATGCTCTCCCCAGACAGAGTACACATTTAAAAATGACTATTATATGTGATTGCTGCCACATCTTGGCAATTGTGAATTGAGCTGCGGTAAACATATTTGGTTTAAAAGCTCTATTGGAATCTTACAATCACTCCTCAGATGTTCCGTTAAGCATTCTGCTTTCAAATGCTTTATTAAAATTTTTTAAAATCTCATTTTTCAGGCAAAATAGGGTAACATTGAATTAACAAGATCTAGGATGAGTTAGCCAGTATCTTTAGTAACCTTCATTAATAGATGCACATTTTAAATGATTTCTAGACATAGCGGTAGCTTCTGATAGTTGTCTTTGAGAGAGTCTCTAGAAGGAAGAAAGGAAGCCTTATATTCCGCACTACTTTACTTTCCCAGCAAATGTGTTATTTTTTATGTTTTAATTTTTAAATGTTCACTAACTCTCTGGGCTATAGATTTTTTTCATTTTATTTTCTTATTTAAGTAAAAAAATGTAAAGTTCTATCCTGAAATTGCTGTTTCTTGGAATGTCTACCTCTAGTACAGTAAAGCTTATGCCACACCATAATGCCTACTCTAGAAGTAGAACATTAGCACCTTTACAAATGGCAAGTGAGAAATCAAGTTAACCAGGTATTTCTATGGCATTTCAGTACAGAATAGGTACGTTTATGCATTGGCAGATGTTAACATAAACATATCAAGTGAGAATAGACAAAGCATTTTTAAAGCAGCAAAAATAAAAAAATACAAATTATTGACATTTACTATGTGTTCTAAGCACTTTATCAATATTAACTGACCTAACTACATGATAATTTTATTTTTTCTACTAGGCAAGTAATTTTTTCCTGTTTTATTATCTGTTAGCTGTTAGAGGTATGTGTGTCTGTATGTTCAAGGCTGAGGAGATTTTAAACAACTTAACAAACTATACAACTAATAAATGATAGGATGGAGAATTTAACTATAGATCTGTCTGGTTCCAAAGCCTAACATTTTTATGTTTATTCCAGGGTTTGCATGAGCGCCTTTACAAATGGCAAATGAGAAATCAAGTATTGCAATGCAATACAAAATTGTATATCAAGATTTCAAAGATAATGGAAACTTCAGAGTTGTCCTTCAAAGTCTATTTCCTGCCGTGTAGGGACTTGTATCAGGTATAGCATACATATAGCAGTTGCATTAATGACTAGGCCCATTGTTTTAATCACAGTTTCCTTTAAGTTAGCATAATTTGTCCTGGATTCCAAACCTAAACAAAAATACCCTTTCTTTTCTCCTACAATAAGAATTTGCTTTTTAAAAAACAAAAGTAGCTGCATTTGTAAATTCTTCAAAATGAACAGAACAAATTCTTTTCTTTTAGAAGTTTCTTTTGTGTAGAATCCTTTACTTGGTACTACCATCCTCAAAATTATGATCATTGATCTTGTTGCTTTAGCAGAAGAGCCATAAGTTGCTGGGCACTACTTGTGCACTGTGAGTTGTTTCTAAGCCAATTACAACCTAGGGCTGGATTTCTTCTTGAGATTTTGTATTCAAAGATGGAATGGACCACCCAGGAGAAAGAGGTTTACCTTCTGTAGATTGGATCCAAACAGATCTGAGCAAGACTTTGGGGGGCGGTCCTTCAGAAGATTTTAAACTTGGAACAATTAACTGAATAGTCCTTAGCATTCTTCCATAGATCCTTCCAAATCATAGATTCCATATTTTACTGGCCCTAACTGAACAGGGAAGTAGTGACCCTTCAGTACTTTATCAGTATCCTACTCAGTACTACTGATTAAATGGTAACCCTTCTTCTCAGTTATATCAGTGATCATTCATTATTTCCTCTTAGAGTATTTAGTAGTATTCCCATTGCATTTCCATTTGGGGGCCATTGAAGTGTGTATTACAGGATTGTGTTTGGCATTGATCTTCCTTTTCAGGGCAGTGCCAAGTGTGCATATTTACAGACAGAACAGCTTCATCTCTTTGAATTTGTCTTTGACAGGATATCTGTCTAGAATTTGTTTTCTGCTTTAAACATTTATCCTGTATTGTTGGCCTATCAATAGCATCTGCTTCTTCTCTAACAGAGAACAACATTGGAGTCCTAAAAGTATCAGAGGCATGAAAAAGAGCACCCCCAAACCCAGTGCTAAATAAACCATTCGTAGCTGACCTGCTTCTGGGTTGGGGTTCCATCCACAGCAGAGCAGCTCCATCTCTGTGATCAATTGAAAGTCAGCCCTCAACACAGGGTTTGTAAAAGAAAATAAAACAGAAAAGAAAAAAAGAAAAAAAATGAACATCCCTAGCCAGAGATTCTTTGGAATAATTTTAATAATTTTCTCTTTGAAAGTCAGAGTGATTATCAGTTTACTGTTTATCTTATTAAAGTAAAATATTCTCTGCCTGCAGTTTTGAGCCTCTGTCTCATTTTTCCACACTCTTATATGCTATAATTTTCTTTTTGTAGACATAGTTTTTATAAATAAGCTCATGATGTTGATCATGGAGATCTAAGGAGTACAATTCTCTGCATAATGGTTTAACTTCATAAAATAGCTCTTAGTTTTCAAAAATAATATCTACATAAGATATTTCAAAGTTATTATAAACAGAAGGGTGGTGTTAGGTTTTATATTTTCATACTGTTTTCCTTATGTTCTCTTAGTATATTATAAAGTAACTTCAAAAGCCATTTCATTTGCTTTTGGCTCCTTAATGGAGAATAAAAAAATATATACTTTCTATATTTTCAAGTTATGTGAATCTTCTTTCAGATACATCTTAAGCAGTCTTACAGAATTTTTCTTAATCCCTTAAGGATTTGTAAGTGACATTTTATGAAAGCCTTACCTAGCAGGATAAAAGCGTGCAATTCCCCCATACAGCTGTCTCTTCCAAATATACCTACACAGTAGACTGCATTATTTGTTGAGAGCCTTCTAAAGGAAGGAAACAGTGGGGCACATAGAATGCAATGGGAATATTTACCATGATAATTTGCAACTTGCCATTAAGAAGAAAAAGCAAGGAGGCAAAATGTTGACAGTTCTAAGAGGACCAAATTCATTCAATTAACAGACACTGAGCATGCATTTAGTGGCAAACATGTAAGGAGAAAGAATTGTAAAGGTAAAGAAGATTCAGTATTTCTCTTCAAGGAGATCACAGTCAACTGGAGAGCTGTCACGCAAACAGTGACTTGAAGACAGGAGCAGTGGCTGCTGCCTGCAGTCCCAGCTACTTATGAGGCAGAGGTAGGAGGATCACTTAGGCCCAGTATCTGTAAGAAAAAAAATTAGAGCCACTCTCGAGGGAACCCAGAGGTAGGATTGCGCCATTTGCCCTGGGGGAGAGTCATTGAAGCCCTCCAAGTTGTATCTTTCAAATATGGCTGGGCATTTCCAGGCAAGTAAAAGAGAAAAGGACACTTTCAAGTTCATGGCACATTTTGGAAACAGCAAGTCAAGTGGTAGAATTAAGAAAGGGTGTGCTGGGAGTAGAGACTAAGGGAGGGAAGAGTTGGGGGAGCCAGAGAGTGACATGGTTACCTTCGTGATTTAGAAAGACTCCTTTTGGTTTCCTAACAGTAGTAAAGCCAACAACATGAACCTGAAAGCAGGAAGACCAGTTGCAGAGCAGTTGCAGTAATCCAGGTTAGGAAGAATGAGGGCCCACATCGTGGCTGTGGCAATGAAAAAGAGAGAATTAGCAGAATTGATAGGTTCTGAGTGCGGGAGATTCATATGAGTAAGATGTAAGCCTTACCCTCGATGAACTAGCAACATAGTAAGGAAAGCATGTAAAACTACCAACCTTGCCATGCAATGGTAATTCAAAGTGCCACATTTGAATAGTTTTCATCCTATGAATCCTGGACTCTGGTGAAAAACTCGGGAAATTTTTTTCTGGGAAAGATTTCAACAATTGGGAGAGTTTCAGTCCCAGTTATTATTATTGTGAATGATTAGAAAAGGAAACATAAGATTAGAAAAATACTAAGATGTGGTTGATAAAGCAGATGGCAGCAAAAGAGAAGGTATTTTTGCAATGAAACTTGTAGAGAGATGAGGGAAAGCAAACCAAGGCCTCAAAACTAGTCAGGCAACTCCTGTGAAGCGGAAAAAAGCCAGAGATGGGTGGAGCAAGCTGACAGCATCTGCGTTGGCGTGGCATGGTGCTGGGCAGCAACACTAAGCTGCCCAGTGTCATTCTGGGTATTGGTGAGTGCATTTGAGAAGTGTCTGCCAAGAAGCAAGTTTCCCCAAATCTTCTTCCATCTCATGCATCCAAATTATTGTACATTTCTGCCATCTCTGCAGAACTGAGGTGACAGAGGTAATAAACTGTAAGTTGTGAAGTGTAAGCTTGGAGAACCAGGCACAGAAGGGAAACACATGCACATACTCACCTATTTGTCATTTGCAGCAAAGCAAAATTAATTTGATAGGAACATATCAGACTGTAGGAAAGAGAGATTCTGTCTAGGAAATAAGGGAGAGTATTACTGGGAATTAATAGTAGAGGCCATTTTCACTAACTTAAAGTGTTTAAAGGGTATTTTGTATTTTTCCTCTTAAATACGCTTTTTCTTTTAGTAAATGTAACGGTATTTATAAGGGATTTCATAGGTTCGGTTCTGACCTGCTTTTTCTAAAATTGTATTCTCTTTTAAGTCTTTAATTGAAAATTACAGGCTCGGCAACTATATAGCTCAAGTGGCTAAGGCACCAGCCACATACACCAGAGCTGGCAGGTTCAAATCCAGCCCGGGCCTGCCAAACAACAATGACAACTACAACCAAAAAAATAGCCAGGCATTGTGGCAGGCGCCTGTAGTCCCACCTTCTTGGGAGGCTGAGACAAGAGAATCACTTAAGCCCAGGAGCTGGAGGTTACTGTGAGCTGTGATGCTACGGCACTCTACCAAAGGCGACAGCTTGAGGCTCTGTCTCAAAAAAAAGAAAGAAAATTACAGGTTTTTATAGATTCTATAGACTCACAGATTCTCTAGAACTGTATTTCAAAAGTTTCATATGTGCAAATTTATATGGAAACCCAAAAGAGTAAGGAATTCATTCTGCCCAGAAAGGAACGTAGGAAAGGGACGCAAGGAGAAATAACATTTTAATTGGCCCTTACGCGTGAGAAAGATTTCATCAGGGAATCAGTAGCAGAAAGGAATTCTAGGCAGAGGTGCTTGCCTTATGAGAGCATGAATACACATAGCATTTCAGGAATTAGCAAGTAGAGTTCCAGGTGGCTAAGGCAGAGGCTGTCTGGAGAATAAGGGGAAGGGTAAGAACCGAAGCTGAAAATACTCATTAGGGTATTCCATGAGAGGCTCTGGGGAACTCACTAGGAAAATTCAGCTTACCTTTTTGTCAGAGGTTAGGTTTAAAATATTTGGAATGGATGAGGCCTACTAAAATTGAGTTCTTTTCCTTCTCAAAGATGGTAGTAATTGTTGATTTTTTTGAGAGTTGGTGGAATAACCCCGAAGGGTTCCATTATTCCTGTGAAAATCGGTAGTTCTCGTGGTAAGGAAATGTTTTAGGAATTGTTGATAATAGATATGTCAACAACTTCCAACTGCATAATGCCCTTAGAAAGATACAAATCTTTTTTCTTTTTTTTTTTTTTTTGAAAATTTCTTTTTTTTTTTATTTTTTTTTATTTTTTTTTTTATTAAATCATAGCTGTGTACATTGATATGATCATGGACAAATCTTTTTTCATGTGTTTTCTTTCATATTCCAGAAATAGTATTGGCAGATGTTCAGAGAAGACCGAAATTTGCCAGAACATATTTTTTAAAATCCCAGCTCACCTCTTTATGGAAGCAATCTTAGATGAATCTCTTGCATGTCATTCAGACTGTATTACCTGACTTTGGTGTCTGTCTGCATTGTGTTACGAATTATATGCATGTTTATGAAGTAAAGAAGAGCTTTGACCTGAATCATAATTTTGATATTCCAACTTGCTTTTAGTCAAAACTTTACTTCCAGATCTTTATTAATACTTCCACAAGGGATTAAGAAACTTCACAACATAGGAATTGAAATACTATACCGTTTTAAAAAACATAAATTCATGAATGACACTGAAGATAAAATGTAGTGCTAGTTATAGGCCTAACCTCATTCTTAAAATCAACTCCACCCTTCATTCCAGCTAGGACTTCATAGTTAAACAATGGAAGTGACAAGATCTTAAAACCATGGGTAATGACTTTATTATTTTAATCAAATCAGATATGAAAATTTAAGCCTGGTCATAGTTGGATGACAGATTTCACCAATGGAATATAGAGACTTTGCTAACTGGTTATTTAGAGCAACACCAAAATTGATGTTGATTATATTTCAAATTCCAAAGCTTGCTCATACACCCAAATAATAATGCTTTCCCTCTCCCCTGACGACAAACTTACTGAAGGAGAGCAAGTTAATAGTGGGCAAAATTTTCCACAATTTACTGCATGGGCTTAGTAATGGAAATTAAATGAGGGGCTTTGGTTTACCTCGGTTGGCCAGCCTAGATACCACAGTAAAAATCTAGAAACAACATTTCATGTTACCAAGGAACAGGATGAAGTTAGTTTGGTCTTGCATCTCTGGGATACCCTGAGTTTTGTGTCTTTCAGTTATAGTTATTACTGCCAATAGCATCTTGTTATGTGGTTCTGGAATAGATTCTATGTAGGGTACCTGAAGGTCCTTTCCCTACCCTGCCAACCAAATAGCCAGTGCTATTTTTATATAGAGCCCGGCAGCCTATAATTTCCATGACTGTTATTTAGAATGAGTTGGCAAGTTCAACCAGATTTTATGAACATCCCTGGCATTGTCAGTAAAGACCAGAAGTTGAGCAAAGTTACTTGTTCTCAGATGGATAAAGGACTTTTTTTTTTTTTTTTTTTTTTTAAGATTTTTGTAAGGTTATTAAAGGATATATTCGATCTATTTTTTTAGGCTAGGTATCAACCAAAGATCATTTTTATTAAACAATTCTTCACCTGTAATTAGCTTTCAAGGTGTGAAATTATTTCTTTTGTCTTCACAAAGCTAATTTTAGATGTATTCTGAGCTGCTTTTTAATATGCTTCAGTAAAGCATGCCTATCCACAGGGGTACCTGCTCTATTGGTAAGTGTATATATTTTCATTCTGATTATGTATTTTTACTTCAGAGCCCCAAGGCTTTGCAGGAGCAGTGAACCTACCACTGGCACTTCCCTCTACTCACTCCTTCAGTCATCACAGACTGCCCCAGCTCTAAGGAACTTTCCACATCACTCCCTTGTTTCCCAAATGAAAAAATTAACACTCGGGGGAATTAGCTGACTTTCCCTTCCCACATTACATTTGCATAGCTCTTTAATAAGAACTAGAACTAAAACCCAGTTCTCCTGCATTCTATTACACTATTTTTTTATGTTACAGGGAAGTTAAATGTGTCTCCTTCATCTTTCTCCTTCTGTATTTGAAGACTTAATTTTTCCTTGGTGAACTGTTGAAAGCAAGTGAAAAATGCAGTTCATTTCCTAAATTAGAAGTGAGAGATCTCAGTCTACAAGAGATGTTTTTAAGATCTGCCCTTTTGACACAGACATAGATTCTTATGACATTTGATTTTTTTTTCTTTCTTATTACATTTGAAAGAGAGAACATAATAATAGTAAATTCTCTAATTCAGGCCCCTTCCCACCACACACACTCCTTTTTAGTTTTTAAAAGATGGAAGTAAGTGTGTCACAATCAGGATAATAGTTCAGGCACTTATAATGTATTTTAGATGATAGATATAAAAGCATATACATACTTTTGAGAGAGTCACATCATATAATTTAGAAGAATTTCAAAGTAAACTTCTTTCCTCTTGCATTAAACATTAGCATTTCAAAGGTACAAAAAGCATATTCCACCAGATGTTCGGTTCCATTATTTTATACAAAAAAATCTTAGCTTTATATGGTCTTAATAAGCATATGGAAATATTATGTCAGACAAGCACTTTGCTGAAAATAAAATGATTTCTAAATATAAATAGGTACTGTTTTAATGATCATCAAACTCATTCCAAGCATGTATTTCAATTTGTAGACATATGCATGTTATTTTTAGAGAGCTTTTTAACTCTGAATCATTTTTTGCCTTAACTTATCATTGAAAAAGAAATTTCTAATGGGTGAAATGACATTAATAGTTCCTTTTTCAAAGATTCAAAGAAAAGATAGTGATTAAAAAGTGAAGGCTTTTTAAAAAATTGCTATTTTGTACTTTTCATCACATTTGTTTTGGAAAATCACTTCGTTTAAAAATTACATCAAATAAAAAGGAATCTAAACACAGAATGATTCCACTAAAGCCAGGGCAGTAGTTCCTTTGGTGGGAGCAATGACTGACGGTGGTCCCAACGGCACTTTTGGGTGCCAGTGATACTCCACTACTTTGGGTGCTGGTTACATGGTTGTGTTCAGACTAAGTGATGGTTATATGAACATTTCTGTGTGTATATTGTATAAAATGGAAAAAATTATGATGCTAAAGCCTATGAAACTTGCCCCATATGACTTAAAAACAGAGGACTAATGTCATATACTCTTTATTACTGGATTCCACATGTAAAAGAATAGACTGAAAAATGTGACAGACTGCTTCACTTTTTTAAATCCGCCCTATATTCTACGAGGAATTCAGATGTTAAATGAGTAACTCTTTTACCAATTCAAGGGAAAATATGTATAATGTTTAATTATATTTGTCATTAGGGTAAAAACAGGACCTTACCCTGTCTTTTGAGTTTCTGGAATGTGGAATCTTTTTTGTCTTACAGTATATTCTAGATATAAGTACACCATCTATAGACTGTCTTTTAATAAAATGAAGTATAAGTCACTTCTACATAAAGCATTCTTCCATTTATTTGTGCGGTTGATAAATACATGTAGATGACTTGTTATTTTTTCCTGTGTCTTGGAAACAAGAAAAAATATTTACTTTGCAAATCATCCTTGACAGGTTGCCTCTGCCAGAGCAGATGTTCATAGGTTACTGGACAATTGGTCAGGCAAGAAGTGGAATGCAGAAACTTTTGTGTCCCGCAGAAACTCGTCATGTAGACATAAAGGTTGATATCTTCATTATTTCCTCTTAAAATAGTGAATCTTACAAATTTTTCTGTATCTTCCCTGGAGAAAATTTATACAATCTCAGAAATAATTTGTTCTGACATTATTTTAGCTAATGCTCTAATTTTCACATCAGCTTAGCTTCTGCATAGACAATTCCTAATGGCCAGATAGAATTGTTAAGAGTTAATGTGTATTTCAGGTGAGTCAGGTATAATATATATATTTTCAGGTATAATATACATATTTTCCTATGGCAGTGATATTTTTCCTTCTTGTTTGTTTAACAGGAATACTACTTGGTGCTGTTTTTAGTCTTTGACCTCTTTTTAGCCATACATTGTTGACAGGTGCTATCTCAGTGTGAAAAGATAAAGGAAAGGAGTATTAGTCACTAACTGGTTGCAATGGAAATTAGGCTAGGTATTTCAAGCAGAAAGTGATTTACTGTAGCAAAGCAGGTGTTTATAAAATCATTAGTAAGGAGGAACAGAAGTCAGGAGCAGCATTGGAGCACTGGACTTGTAGTTTCTAGATCAGTGTTTCTGCTTCTGCCGCCATCCTTGCTGCTGGGGGATATACAGTAAAGCAGGGACAGCATATTTTCTCTCTCTTTTTCTTTTTTTTAAGACAGAGTTTCATTACGTCACCCTCGGTAGAGTGCCCTGGCATCACAGCTCACAGCAGCCTCCGACTCTTGAGCTTAAGTGATTCTTTTGCCTCAGCCTCCCAAGTAGCTGGGACTACAGGTGGCTGCCACAATGCCCAGCTATTTTTTGGTTGCAGTTGTCATTGTTTGGCAGGCCCAGGCCGGTTTGAACCAGCCATCCCCGGTGTATGTGGCCGGCACCCTGACCGCTGAGCTGTGAGCGCCGAGCCACACACTTTTTCTCTAAAGGACGAAACAGTAAATATTTGAGGCTTTGCAGTCATATAGATTCTTTCACAACTACTCAGCCCTGCCACCATGCTACAAAAGCATCCCTGGAAATACATAAATAAATGGGGATGGCTGTGTGTCTATGAAATATTATTTATGAAAACTGGCAGTGGGTAAGACATGGCCTGTAGGCCATGTCAACTCCTTTAACAGAGCATAAAATCGGACTGTTCCTATCAGTTAGCACCTCCTTGTCTGCTATCACTGCACGAAGACAATCACTACCTCTCGTCTGTCTTCCAAACCATACAAGTGCATTTGATTGGCAGAAGCCAAATCACTTCCAAAACCCTTACCCAGAGAAATGTGAGAAATGCAGTTTAGTCTTCCAGCCCCTGAGATATAGACTAGATAGAAAGAGTAGTGGGGACATGGGTACCAGTGTCTAACCCAAACATTTTGATTAAGGACTGTAGGGCATGAAAATCATTGAAAATATGTTCACAATATAGCATTCTTTCAGGAAGTCATATCTAAGTATCTAGAACTAATATCTATAACATTAATTTATGTCCTCTGCTTATGTTTATACTGAATAATTATTGCCATGTGTAAAATGCTGCAGCTTTCTTAAGTAACACTAGTTGTTATCATTAAGTTTGGTTTTGTTCTATTTCAGTTGTCACATTTTTTAATACTTAGTTTAAAAGACTCGGGTTCTTCAGCCATTACATTTCTATATAATGATGTAAGAATAAGTCTTCACAACAGAAATATACCAGGCTCTGGTTCATTAATTTATAAATTATTCTCCTGGTTTGGACAGCTCTGGATCTACATACTTGGAGTTCAAAACTAGCTCTTGGCTTAGAAAGCAATAAAGTAATAAGAAATCCTAGGGGATTTTGCATCTGGTAAATTTTGTAAGTAAATAGAAAAAGTGAGAAATAAGATGCCACATATGAAAGAATGTATAAATGCAAGTACATGGTATTATTATCGTTATAAGTACTATGTCAGTTGGTAAATTGGATTATTAAATACTTTAATACATATTTTAGAAGAATAGTAGCTTTTCTATTCTTGATGACTACTCAAATTTTTTAACTTGGATGACTACTTTGTTATAGGGTGCAGTACTTATAAACATACAGGAATATCCAATAGAAAGACATGAAGAAAGATCCCTAAACTTTTCTGAAGAATGTGCCTCCTGGAAGTTACCATTGGATGAAATTAATGTAATCTGTGACATTGCTGCATCACATGGTATGTCAGTTTATTCTTTTGATCTTTCTTTCCTACATAGATGTTTTTTAAAAGGAGATTAAAATAACCTCCAGACATCAAAAAGTGTATGACAGACTTGGTGCGTGTCTTTTTTGGATTGGATAGCAATTATACACGTATGTAATTTAAAACTAATTTCCTCTAACAACCTAACACAATAGTGGAATCCACATAAGCACTGCTGAGTTTGTGTGCATATGTCTGTTTCTCATTACAATTGTAGCACAAAGTTAAACACACCCAGGCATGTGCTAAAAATAGAAGGGAAATAGAACAAGGAGAAATGTAGGATTTCTTTTTTTTTTTTTTTTTTTGGCTAAGATTCCATTTTGGTGATTACATGAACTGTAAAAAGTAGGGGTGGAATGATTTGCAATCATTAAACTTCTCATTGTAAAGAATTGCAGATATGAATTTTTGAAATCTACATTTCTGGACTGTTGCCAGTACTGACTAATTCACATAGTGGTGCTTGGGTACCTTTGCAGAAGTTCCTCAATTGGTGTGAGGTATTTAGACGATATAAACAGAAGTGGTGGCTGGGGGAAGGGAGTCTCAAATTTGACTAAAATGGAAATGTTAAGGCAAATATCAGTATCTCGTTTGTGCCTATAAATTCACTGGCTATTATTTTTTCCCAAAATCTGCTATTTTAAATAAAAATATATGCTGTTAAGAATGTACAGGGTTGGGTTTTATTTATGTTTAAACCAAAGACTAAACAGTTCTTAATGCCTATAATAAGAGAGAACAATAAATAAATTATTAAGCACATTTCTGTTAATACATTCACCATATTCCTAGTCCCCTATACTATGCAAGAAGGTGCTTTCAATAAATGTTGAATTGAGCTCATTTGTGTTGATAATGGAAGATTTAAAAAGATCCATAAATTATAAATTCTGTGATTGTATCTGCCATTAGAACTATAACACAAAATTCGCATTGTTTTCTAAATAATATGTGTCTTCTTCAGCCCTGTAGTTGACTTGTGTTTCTAACCAATGTTAGCTTATTTGTTTAAATTTACTGTATCAGTATATATAATATGAATGACATATGTATATGTAATATTGTACGTCTATAATATCGTAGACATGGCACACACTCACACATACGTATACATACACACAAGTGTTCCAGATTTTCCAGAATAGTCTCGAATGTAAATGTCGTGTCTCATTGTCATATGTTATGTCTTTTGTTGTTGTTATTGTTGTTGTTGTTTTGTTTTGTTTTCGGCTTTTGGCCGGGGCTGGGTTTGAATCCGCCACCTCCGGCATATGGGGCCAGCACCCTACTCCTTTGAGCTACAGGCGCTACCCCCTATGTTATGTCTTAATTGGGAGGTCAGAAAATATGACCACTGTGAAACAGATACCTGGGTGAAGGGTGGTATTGACAGTGTTTATGACAGAAAAGCAGCTTCATCTCTTACCTCAAATGTGCTCACATAAGAGATGATGAGAAACTTGGTTGAGAGCCTGGCTACTCCAAGGGAGGACCTGAAGCCAGCAGCATTGGCCTCTCTTGGTAGTTTGTTGGAAAGACAGAATCTGAAACCCCACCCTGGACTCCCTGCATCAGAATGTGCATTTTTATTAGGTCACCAGGTGACTCACAGGCACTTGAAAATTGAAAAGGCACTGACACAGAATTCAGAAAATGGACTTATACAGGTACCCAGATTGAAAAGACAGATTTATAATAATACTCAATTATGAGCACAAGTTTAGAAAAAAAGATTCATAAAACTAAGATTTAAGAAAATGGAATTACTTAACAGTCTAGAAAATGTGAGATTAGCAAACAGATGATACTGGCTGACCAACTGTTGTCCATCTAAACCTACAAGAGAACAGGAGAAAACAGGTCTTCACTGGAGCACAAAGGATTTTGCTGTCTTACAAGGAAGAATTTCCTAACAGTGAGAATTGTTAATTATGTATTTAATGGTGTTAGCTCAAGATATTGTGGCATTCTTATGGGAACAAATAGATAATTAATTTTCTCAAGTAGATAGGTGTGGCCCTATCTATGTTTAGGGTGAGAACTAAGTTGCTTCTCCTGGTCGGTCCATCTATAAACCATCTACTGAGTTCCAACTGGGTGCTCAACTTCATGATTCAGTGAAGCCAAAGACTGAACAGTTCTTAATGCCTGTAATAAGAGAGAACAATTAACTCAGAAAATTGGTTCAAACTACAAAATGAACACCTTTTTGTCATTTCAGAAAATGAAGACAATACTCTGTATATAGTTACGTGCAATCCTGTTTGCTTATACTTTATGAATATGACTGGTAAAAGTGGCTACTTTGTGGACCTTTTTGACATCTTCCCAAGAACAGCCAGTGGAGTCTGGCACCCGTTTGTGACAGTGGCACCACTGGGAAGTCCCCTCAAGGGTCAAGTGATTCTCCATGAGCAGCAGGTAATGCACACTAGGGTACTCACATGCTATAGTTATGTGAAGAGTAACTTATGTGAGGGAATAGGCAAGAGTGATTAGCAGCCTATGACTGAAAGTATGTGTTTTCTTTTTTTTTTTGAGATAGTCTCACTATGTTGCCCTAGGTAGAGTGCTGTGGCATCACAGCTCACAGCAACCTAGGCTTAAGTGATTCTCTTGCTTCAGCCTCCCAAGTAGCTGGGACAACAAGCACCCGCCACAACGCCTGGCTATTTTTTGTGGCAGTTGTCATTGTTGTTTAGCTGGCCTGGGCCAGTTTCGAACCCAGCAGCCTTGATGTATGTGGCTGGCACCATAACCACTGTGCTACAAGTGCCGAGCCAAAGTACGTGTTTTCTTAGAGATCAAGGAGCTGACTAGAAGGGACGGGTCAGCAGTTGTATTTTGTCAGTACCACAAAGGCTAGAGTATCTTCTTTCCTGTAGAGATGTCAACATGACCTGGAAGTCTGAAAACAGGTAAGTAAGGCTTCCTCAGCCTCAACACTATTGACATTTGGGGCCAGAGGATTCTTTATTGTGAAGCTTGTACTCTCTTTAGGAAGATAGACAATAAACACATAAACCAACAAATCAACACACCAGTTTCAAGTAGTGATAAGTGTTTTGTGGTATCTATGTCTGAGGAAGTGATGGGGATGGGGTAGGAGGACTTGGGAGTGTAAGTAGCATTAAAAAGTGTACTGAGATAGCCCATCTTAGGAGATGACATTTTATTTGAGACCTGTATGACATTTTTGACATAGAGTTAGCCACACAGATTCAATGAATGATGTAACACGGAGATCCTTTAGTATCTAATTGTGTTCAAGTTTCATCCATTGCTAGGATGGATTAGTGCACTAAGATTGCACTGATGGAAAGTCCAGATGCTCAGAGTCAGGCTAAAAATAATTCCAAACAGAAGATGCAGATCAAAAGACAAGCTGTGTTTCAATTAGTGAGAGTTCTAAAGATCTAAATTAATCTGTACTATATTCATGGAAATGAGTCTAATGTTTTCTGTACCTGTTATTTAGCTATTATTTATTGAGTCTTATACTAAGCATATTATTCATTTAACAAATGAATATCATGTGCCTATCATTGTGAATGCCACATTGAACAAAAAACTCAAAATCTCTGTCCTCAGAAGCTTATGTTCTGGTGCAGAAAGGTGGACAATAAAGAAAATAAAT
The DNA here is from genome assembly GCA_963574355.1 of Loris lydekkerianus. Lineage (NCBI taxonomy): Eukaryota > Metazoa > Chordata > Mammalia > Primates > Lorisidae > Loris > Loris lydekkerianus. The sequence continues at coordinate 14,660 of CAUYPK010095688.1, read as the reverse complement.
AATTATATCTTAGAGTAGAAGATGAGAAGCAAGAGATTGTAAGATTACAATTTGAAATAAAAGAGGCAGGGATTGCCCAACTGAGTGAGGATGATATTTAAACATAAACTTGATGTAAGTGAAGAGGAAAATAGGTATCTGGGAAAAAAGAGAACAGATATCTAGGAAAGGGAAAAGTAAAGTCAAAGGCCTAGCAGGGGTCCTCAAACTTTTTAAACAGGGGGCCAGTTCACTGTCCCTCAGACCATTGGAGGGCCGGACTATAGTTTAAAAAAAAAACAAACAAACTATGAACAAATTCCTATGCACACTGCACATATCTTATTTTGAAGTAAAAAAACAAAATGGAAACAAATACAATCACACTGCCGCATGTGGCCCTCAGGCCATAGTTTGAAGACCTCTGGCCTAGAGGCTGGCACATGGCTCTTCATTGTTAAAGAAGTGTGGTGGGAAATGTTGAATGGGGGGAAGGAAGAGGTAAAGCAAATACTCTGTGGGGATGGAGTAGCAGGGGCCTTATGAAGCAGATTACGTAGTCTTCAGGCCAATGAAGTTTCTGGGCCCAAACTATGAATGAAAGGGAAGGCATCAGGGTTTTCAGCAGAGGACTAGCATGATCTGACTCATTTTTAAAGGATTTCTCTAGCTGCTCTGTAATGAATTTTCTAAGGCAGAATGAGAGAGGCTACTTAAAACATTTTTGCAGTGACCCAGGTAAAAGATAATGGTGGTTTGGAGAAGGGTGGAGGTCATAAATAACAATAGATTTCTGGGTATATTTTGAAGATAGGAACAACAGGATTTCCTAACTGATCAGATATATATGTAGAAAGAGACAGTTAAGAGGGCACAGTGGGTAAGGCGCCAGCCCCATATACTGCGGGTGGCAGGTTCGAACCTGGCCCCAGCCAAACTGCAACAGAAATAAAAAAAAAAAAAGGTTTAGGGCCTGAGAAATTTGGATAAACTAGACATAAACTGTGATGGGGAAGGATTCTGTTTGGGAGGAAGTCTGAGATGATGTTTGATTAAATTTGAGATGGCTGTTAAATACGTAGCTGGAGCTCAGTGAAGAGAGGCAGAACAGGAAACACAAATCTGGGAGTTCCTGGCACATGCAGCTTACTTAAAGCCATGAGACGGAAGGGTTTCACCAGGAGACTGAATGTGGGTAAGGAAGGAAAGTCCAAGCACTAAGCCTTAGCTTAATAAAATTTTAAGACATTAGGAAAATGAGGAGGAATCGATGACAGTGATGAAGAATGAGTGGCCAGTGGAGTATATGACTAAATCGAGGAGTGTGGTACCCTGGAAGGCAACAGATGAATGGCTCAAGGGGAAGGATCCATTGTTAAATGCTGACAGTGTGTCAGTGAGAGATTACATACATTACCTCATGTTATTCTTACAACTGCCCAGTGAGGTAGCCGATATCCATATTTACATACAAGGAAACTGATACTCAGAGCGTTCAAGTAACCTTTCCAAAAGCACATAGCAGAACTGAGATTAAAACCAAATTTGATGGACTACCAGAATTAAACTTTACCCAATGTCTCACTCACTACAGATTTTGGGGGAAAGATTCGTTTCAAAAATTAGAAAGTATTCATAATAGGCAATTCTTTTAAATAAAAGAAGCAGTACTGTTACATGTAAGTATTCAAAGGGAAAACTGTTACCAAGAAACAATACTTTTAGACTATAATCAAGAGGAAAATATTGCATAAATAACATGTCAGTAGTTCCCCGAGGAAATGTCAACTTTACAACTTTAGTCCTTGCCTACATAATTTTCATGAATTACAAGTTAAGGTTTTTCTGGTTTTGTTTTCACATTTCAATACTTCCACTTTCCCCTAAAAGCAGAATTTATAAATACCCAGATATTGCTTATAAAAATTTGTGTCCAGAAAATTGGAATGAGAATTTTACTTTATACATTTCCAATAAAATATCAATGCTGATGGAATAAACTCTATAGTCAGAACAATCTGTCATAAAAAGCATGCAATGTCTTGGTAGTTTATAATTTAGTAACGGAATCAAATGTGAATCAGAATCTAAATTTGGGTTTTTTTTTTCTAACAGTCTTGCCAAATTCTTAGCTGTCAGATTATCAAATTTACATATGCAAATTCTTTTAAAGCACCAGATTTTTAGATTCTCAGCAAGTGTTTTATTTTCTCAATAGATCCAATTATTTGGCAACATTACTGATGAATACTGTGTTCAATTACAATGACTTTCATCAAAGAAAATACATTTTTCATTATAAACCTGCACTTGACTTCCATGGCCCAGGAGCACCTGGTCTCCTGGTGTTCTTGTGTGCTGCCTTCCATACTCAGCTGGTCTGGAGACTTCCACTCTGTCTTCTCAACTGCCTCCTCTTTTCCCAGAGAGCTTGTCTTAGCTGTCTATTTTATAACATGGCCCTGTTAGGATTAGACCTGTTGAATTCCATATAAACAACACAAACCTGTGAAATTTAACAACTGATAAATAATTCTAGCAGAATAAAAATAAGTGGGCTGCCATCAATTCCTTCTTCCTCATTCTGCCCCAACTGAAGATGAAGCTAAAATATTAGAGAAGTACTCCCATGAATTCACTTATCTTTTTAAAATAAAGTTTTGCTACAGATGCATTTCCCCAGTTAGTTTAAGAAGTTATTCAAAAATTCCTCACTAAAATAAAATCTTAAGTGAGGAAAGGAAAACTTTGCCATGCCTAAAAATAAAGACCCTTCCCCCACCTTCCCCCTGAGATTATTTATTACATCTGTACAAAGTTTAGAATTTCAGACTTTAGGACATAGAGGTCATCCAGAGGTTACTTTTCTCCCAGTCAAATACAAACATAATAAAATTGCTCACTCGCTTCTCCCTGCCCCCCTTAAGGGAGTGCCAAAGCCACAGTTAACATGTACTCATGTGTGACGCAAAATTCTATTTTTAAACTCAGACAGAATCTATCATTAGTCATTTACAGAAGGAAACCATTAACATCTAAAAGGATGGAGCCACAGAATTCCTTCATGTTGCCAATTGCTTATAAAACTAATTCTAAACACAGCCATGGCTGGAAATATATACATGTTTTTTGTCACCTAAAAAGATACAGTTTTTTAATTCATTCATGCCAAGTTATGAGCCTATCAGTATTAGACCCTAAAAAGGAAGAAAATAGAAAACTATACTAATTTATTTTTCTGCTTAATCATTTCTGTTGAATCAACTGCTTATCCTTCTGCGTAATCATTTTTGGAGTAAAACTTTATTTTTAGAATGTTTTTTGCTTAGAAAGGTTAATATTATTCCAAATTCCTTACGTGCTAAGAATTCGTGTTAATGTTGTACATATTTATCAGACAAGAGGGCTTTCTGCATTAAAATATATTTACTCATGAAAGATTTAATCTAGAATAGAGACTTGGTAAATTTCTAACTTACATGCTTTCTGAAGGAAAACATTAAGAGATCACTACCATTTTCAAAACTTTTAAGTGCCAGTGAATAATACTTCTTATATGTTAATTTCTTAAAGAATATTTCTAGCACACATTCTTACATATTACACAGAATGAAGTATTCTAAAGGTGATGTTTGTGGAAAGAGAAAAGCTTTCTTAATGTGTTTAGTAAAATTTTTGAATACAGGCAAGATTCAAAGTATGTGGTATGGAAAAAGATATATTGTACAAATACTATTTTAATTCTTGAGTGCTTCAATGATATTAGCTTGTAAAATAAATTTGAAACTACACTGTGGGGTACTAGATTTGCAGATGAATTATTAATCTTTTTGCATTTCTTTTTATTTCTCTAACTGGATTACATAATAGAGGGCGAGGGCCATGATTAATTCACTGTCGTACTTTCCTTTGTGCTTTAAATATAAGCTGCTCAATAAGTTTTATGGAATAAATGAACAAACACTTCATATTTGATTGTTTTCTGTGTTTTTCAAAGTGTATATTCATTCTTTGTGTGCTTTGTGACTTTATTTTTCCCAGAGGAACTTCTTGAAGTGAAAAGTTTATAATAGTTATAACTAGAAGAACCCCAAATTTAAAACAAAACAAAAAGGAGAAAGAAAGACAAGACAATTGCGTAACAATAAGGCCTGACAAATAACTTGCAGGTGCCTTTTGGCAAAGCTGCTAATTTAATCTTCAAACATCTTTGTATTTTAACTAAAAAACCCAGCTTCTTTGTATCCCGTTAAAATACTTGATCTTTTCTGGCTTTCTCAGCTTTAAGTTATTTCGTGTGTTTCTGTTCACGTATTTCAGTGCTTGCTGTTTCTTTTCTTTAAAAATGCTCTTAATCTCAGTGAGATTACTTCACTGCATAGCAGTGATTAATAACACAGCTGAAGAAATCTCTTGTTTGTACATTATTACAGCATCAGTTATGAAAGATCTTCATAACTTAAGCAAATTTCCAGATGAAGAAATACTCACTGCTAGTTAGGCTTTTGGACTCCTTTCATATTTCTTGCTAAGCTATCTTTACGTCTGTTTTGTACCTATTTTTGAATTGAACCTGGATTTATGAAAAGAATAAATGAGATTTAATTATAGACAATGTAAGAGAGCTCTCAACAGAGCATTCTCCAAGTGTAATTTTTATAAAAAACTTTTAAAAATTATCAATCCTCTTAATTTCCTTGTTACTATCTAATAAAATAGATCATGGTTCAGCTAGCTTATATTTAGAAGGGAATGCTTTTGAGATTAACTCTTCAAAGGGAATACCTCCTGCACTACATAATTAGAAATATCTGCATAAAACCACCTAAAACTTCTGTTTTAAGGACAAATTCTGTTATTAAGGAAAATTATTTAGTGTCTTGTGCTATCTTTTAAGTATTTCAATATTGTTGTCTTTGCTTTAGTTTATCACTACACCCTACACTCCTAGGTTGTCAAGAGGCTGCTGCTTTTAAAAGATAAAGAACAGGCAATGCCCGTAGCTCAGTGGGTAGGGCGCCGCATACACCGGGGCTGACGAGTTCACACCCAGCCCCGGCCAGCTAAAACAACAATGACAACTGCAACAACAACAACAAAAATAGCCAGGCGTTGTGGGCGCCTATAGTCCCCAGCTACTAGGGAGGCTGTGGCAAGAGAATCGCTTGAGCCCAAGAGTTTGGGGTTGCCATGAGTTGTGACGCCACGGCACTCTAACCAAGGCACAGCTTGGAGACTCTGTCTCAAAAAAAAAAAAAAAAAGATAAGGAACAAACCTTGAGCTTTTCCCTTATCTCTTTATTTTCAGAGTAATGTCATCCTGTTGTTAGACACCACTGGCCAGGCCCTTCGTCGTCTCGTCCTTCCTTTAGAAGATGTTGTATCTCAGAAACCTTCATGGTGGAACAAGGAGGAATCTGTAAGGAATACCAGATTTGTCCAGTAAATTGCCAAGGATCTTCTCTAGCTCTCTAACCAGAAAGATGCATGCCTGTCCATCCCTTTCAGTGCCTTCAGTTTACTATAGTACACAAGATAATGCCTGTATTATGCACTTGTAGATATTAACATACTACAAATATGTAGAGATAGAAGCAGGTATAATTCAATATAAATAGCTTCTTTTTGTGTCCATTACACTCACATAAAGATTTGCCAGAACTTAACTAAGAATAATAGAACATTAAGCACTATTTAACTGTAATATTTGTGAAATTGAATATTTTAAATCATGCCATCAGTTTAAGTTTTCCAGTTATGTAGGTATATTTTGGATATACTAAAGCTAATATATAAACACTTTAGACCAACTTAAGCGAATGTATTTTGTCATTCAGAAAAAGGTAAAAGATATAAAATAAGACTTCCCTTCCCTGCAGGACAATATACTTCGGTCTTATAAAGCCATGAAAAAAAGAGATTTTTTTAACATACCGTAAATGTATTCAAATCTAAGAAATAAGGTATTTTCCTATGTGTTTATGTTACAATATAAATTCCATGGCTTATCACCAGATAGCATGTTTATTTCTAAACAGCATTTGCTATTATTTAAAAAAAATTATTCTGAAGTGGTCTTAGTACATAGTTCACAGTAATTTCAAAGTATTGTTTAACCCAGGTTACCATAAAAGTCTTAGATTAGAATAACAGCTTCTTTGAGAATCACAGGTTTTACACATTGAAGAACTTTAAGGGGAAGCAGCTAATGAGAGAAGTGACTGCACGCAACAAATTTAATGTGAATATTTTGTTTTGTTTTTGTCTTTAGGAAACTTATAAAATGTGTAAAGAATTTTCGCACAAAAACTGGCTAGTATTCTACAAAGAAAAAGGGTGAGCTCTTCATTTAGAAGATTTAAGCTAGGATCCTAAAATTTTGTCTATTCTTTTTCCTGTTTTAGTTATACTTGTTTATTATAAAACTAATGTAACCAAACTATAAATGTTTTTGTATAAAAGTAACTCTTCCCACATTCCAGAATATTGAGAAATAGACATAAGAAAAGCCAGCAGCCCTCACAATTCCTGACACAGCCCCTGCTGACATGGCAGCGGTCACTTTCCATTGTTTTTTCTTATGTGTGCCCCATAGTTTAGAATTTTGTATATCTATTTTTTTCAATGAACAGTTTCATATTGTATTACTTTGTCTTTAAAAAATTCTTTTTAGGGCTATTTAATATATCAAGAAATGATTATGTCATGCTTAACCATTACCCTCACTATTTCCTTCCTGATACCATTTTCTTCTCCTTTTTCAGGAGTAGCCTGACTGTTCTGGATGTTCTAGAAGGGAGAACTCACACCATCTCACTTCCCATTAAACTCAAGACAGTTTTTCTCGTAGCAGAGGACAAATGGCTTCTGGTGGAGAACAAAACAAATCAGTGGGTAGCTCTCTACAGCAGCTCGTAGAGTGTGCTCGCCCAATTTGTCAGTTATCCCACGTTCACGTTCACGCTCTTCTGTCTTCCTTGCGCCTATCTTTTAACAATTTCAATATTTGGCAACATTTCTATAGGTCAGAGTTACAAGAAGGGACGGGGGTGGATTAAAATAAATTGTCACTTCTCAGAGTAGCTATTGAAATTAACGATAAAAAATGAATTTTACATCTCTTTATATTTATTGGGGCTTTTTCTTATTAACACATTAAGAATTCACTGTATTCTTGCCAAACTAGAGATACTTCAAAGTAGGTTTTCAGTTTATCTTTTTTCTAGAGAGCCACAGTCTTCTTCCTAAAGCTCACTTTTTTGTAACTTCAATGAACGCATACCTTAGAAGTTTCTTTTTGTTTTTATCTTGCACATTCTTATTTGTTAGTGATTATGGTCATGTTTGTGTTGCCTCACCCTGTTGGACCACACCCTTCTTGATGAAAGGGAGTGTGTGGTGCTAGACATGTCTACAGGGCACAGTAAATTCTGAGTTCCTCTCCCTCATGCGCAGCGTCCACTAGCTAAGTGCAGGTTCCTCGGGCCCTTCTACTGACAAGCGGCAGGATTTCTGACTATATATCTGTATTTTAGAGATTGTAAAATTAAGTAGGCCAAGGAAACTTCAGTGGAGAGGACTTGATAATAAGAGTATGCCCCATTAGAATTGAATTTTTTCTTTTTCTTTTTTTTTTTTTTACAGTCCTTCCTCTTATAGGAAGTATTTGATTTTTGGTTCACATTTATTACTGCTTTGCTATTGTGCACTGCTCTTTAACACAATGTTGAGAAGTTATTTGTTAATCTACCATGAAACCGTGAAACTGCAAATTAGATTATAAAAAAGAAACTGGAGGGGGGTATCTAATTTTTCTCATTCTGCCCTTACCATTGCTGGAAAAAGAAAAACTTTTCACTTAAGTTAGCCATTTTGTTTGTTTACAGGAAATACCTTTTAACTAAGCCAGCACACATCGAACCTGAGGGCAGTGGGGTTTGCCAATTGTATTTGTTGAAAGAGGAGCTGCCCAGCACAGGGTTTGGGGTTACACAAGGTAAATACTGTGTTCTCTCTGTTTATGGCTGTGTGGGTACTTGCCTGTATATATACTATACTCTAGAATCATTTAAGATAGCATTTCCCTATGTTAAGTTTACTCTAAAAGAAAAAACTTAGTCACTACAGTAGAAAAAGTAAATAAAAATCAACCCTCTTTCAAGTTATCACAAGGAGGCTCACTCTTTTGATGCTTGCCCTTGAATTTTTTTAGCTAACAAATCAAAATATTTATTTGTTTTGGGTTTCAAGTCTAATTTAGGATAGCATCTTTTCTTTTTTCCACAGACTATCAGGATTTCTTCTTAATTCATCACATTTAGGGGGATTGAATAATTCCTGTGAAAAAAATCTAAAACAGGGTGGCGCCTCTGGCTCAGTGAGTAAGGTGCTGGCCCCATATACGAGGGTGGCAGGTTCAAACCCAGCCCCGGCCGAACTGCAAACCCGCCCCCCCCCAAAAAAAATAGCCGGGCATTGTGGCGGGCGCCTGTAGTCCCAGCTGCTCGGGAGGCTGAGGCAGGAGAATCGCGGAAGCCCAAGAGCTGGAGGTTGCTGTGAGTCCTGAGACGGCATGGCACTCTACCAAGGGTGGTAAAGTGAGACTCCATCTCTACAAAAAAAAAAAAAAAAAAAAAAATCTAAAACATACTATTGCCAACACTGGGTTGTATCAATTTTACATCTTTTCTGTAGGGAGCTATTAATGATGATGTTTATTGCTAATCAAATTTTGGATTTCATAAATATTTAGAACCCTTTTGAGAAGATGCCTTGAATGTAAAAACAATGTTTTCTCAGACAGAGGCCCATAAAGGCAATTTAAAGTATTTTCTTTTCTGTTTGAATGGTTGAGAATGAAAGCTTGCAAAAAATTAGTTTCTAGAGCATTTTAAGGACATGTAGTATCTAATGTTTGTCTGACATTTTTCAGAAACAGAGTTCAGCATACCTCATAAAATTTCAAGTGATCAGCTCTCATCTGAAAACCTAAGTTCAGCTGTGGGACAAAAGATTGCCTCTCCCAACCGAATTCTCTCGGATGAGAACAGTTATGCTACAATAGTTGTTGGTTTTCCAGATCTCATGGTAAGCATCAATTTTTGAAACTATTGGATATATATTTCTTACCCTCAGTTTGACCTTGATTTATTGAGGTAAGACTGGGGGATAATTAAAAACATAATAAAATTTTTGGTAAACATTTTAGATCAAGTTCGCATTACAAATCAGTCCTTAAAAAATTTATTCTACCTATATAGTTTCATTATTTTAAAAAAATTAACAGTTAAGGTATAATACAATGATAGAGCTTAGTAAGGAGAAATGAGTGTTCTCTGTATGTGGGAATTCAATGCTGTGACAGATGCTCAGCCTACTAGTGGTGATTTTGTGCAGTGTCATCTTAACGTGTTCTCAGGAGGAACAATCTGAGTGTAATGAAGTAGCATGTCTAGAATTGTTTAAAGTTAAATTTGTTGAGTTGTCATTACTGTAGATTAAGGTAGGTTTTCAATGCTCATGAGCATCAATTCATTTTTTTTTTATTGTTGGAGATTCATTGAGGATACAAAGAACCAGGTTACACTGATTGCATTTGTTAGGTAAAGTCCCTCTTATATTTCCATTGAGATTTGCTCTGATTCTCTGGTCTTTGCAGCATCTAGGTTATACAGTAGTCGCTAATGGTCTCAACTTATTTTTCTCTTCAATGGGCCCTTCTTCTGTTATCTACTGTTATCTATAAATGAGAGGCTATTTGTAATTGATTTCAGGTGAAACTGAGTACCATCTACCCCTGAAGGAAATGTGAGAAAATGAAATATAAAAGCTATTTCAGTCTAAGTTGCCACCTAATAACCTTAAATATAGTTCCATGTCTGAACTGCAATCAAAAAAATAGCCGGGCGTTGTGGCGGGTGCCTGTAGTCCCAGCTGCTCGGGAGGCTGAGGCAGGAGAATCGCAAAAGCCCAAGAGCTGGAGGTTGCTGTGAGTCCTGTGACATCATGGCCCTCCACTGAGGGCGGTAAAGTGAGACTCTGTCTCTACAAAAAAAAAAAAAAAAAATGTAATTTTCATAATTGCATTTATAATTTTGAGGTGAGTGATAGAATCGTATAAAGATAAAAATATGGACTCTGCTTGATACCACACCAATCTCATATGTCTCAAAATGTTGTTGTAATTAGTGAATAGTAGTTATTTCAGGATATAAAACCCAATGGTTAATGTGTGGCTTAGGAGTTTTCTATGTATTTTCCTAATTGCCAAGTACAAAGCATCTGTTTTCATATGATGCAACTCAAAATGAAATATTTTGTTGGAATACAGTGTCTACAGTAGCCCTGATTGAATAAAAGAGAGTGTTTAATATGCTTTCTACAATGCCTACTGTTATGTGTAGTAAAAATATTAGAACTTTTTTCCTGAAGGTAAAATGTTCTTCTGATTGAATAAATTAGTATAGAAATAAAAATGTTGTCATAAAAAGATTAGAAAAGCTAAGTATAAGGCACTGTTCGTATTAACCCTACAAAAATCCTATATAGCTTTTAAGACTAGTAACCTTGTTTAAAATAAAAGCCATAGCCCTGCTATTTAGTATGGTGCCCACCACGTGGAGGTATTCAATGAGTATTTATTAAATGGAAGATTAGAGTCAGTGAGGCAGCCTTTCAGCCTTTATGATAACAATCATAGTTTTTAAGCCCCAATTCAATAGTCAGGTTCTGTGCTATTGTAAGCCCTTTTAGACGTGCAATACTTAATTATTGCAGCAATTCTATGAGGTTTTACAGCTGAAGAAATAGAAACAGAGAGAAGTTATATTCCCCAGCCACAAAGATTAAAAATAATGTGACTAGCCCTCTCATCTACATCCTTTCTGCCACACTACACTGCCTTTCTGCTTTTATGTGAATTTCTTTGAATTCTCTATGAAACTATCAACAAAGGGGTATACACATTTTTTAATATAACTTTGTTGTACAGATATCAGTGGCACCTAAATTGTTATAAATTTATATAACTTTCTTAACCTAATACCATATAGGTATGAAAAACCTATAGCAAGTATCATCATCAATAATGAAACATTGAAAGCATTCCTGTTCTATCAAGAATAAGATATCCACCATCACCACCGAGTGTCTTAGATATGATACATAAAGAAAAAAATTGATAAATTGTACTTCATCAAAATTAAAAACTTGAGCTCTGATAAAGACACTATTGAGACAATGAAAAGACAATCTATAGGCAATATTTGCTAATCACATTTTCAATGACAATGGTATCTAGAATATATAAATATTCTTAAAGCTCATCAGTAACAGAACAACCCAGTTCTGAAAATAAGCAAACAGTGGGCTAGTATGAGGTATCAGAAGTCAGAGCCTAAACAAGGAAAGAGACTTCCGTGGTGTGTAGAGGGTAAAGGGGTGGGAGGGAGGTTGGTGACGGCTGATGATGGGCATCCAGTACAATCGGGATGAAGGTGGCATCCCTGTGAGGGGCAGCATGGCATGGGATGTAGGATGTAGGAACCTGAGTAAGTTTCTGTGTGAGGGTAGACCAGTGTGGACTGTCGGGACCCAATCAGGGAGAACAGAGCGTCTATCCAGAAGATAGTCAGTGGTGGGGAAGGGAGATGAGTTACATACAGGGAAAGTCATGAATTTTTATGGAAATGCAAGGGCAAACAGTAATGAAGACATCCCTGAAGAAGAACCAATTACTCTTCTTGCTAAATTTCAAGTCTTATTATAAAATCTCCATAACTAAGGTTTTATACATAAAGGTAGAAAATGCACTTGAACAGAATGTACTGCTCAGAAACAGAAGCATGCATATAAAGAACCATGTTTTATGATAGTATTGCAGTGGGCAAAAGTTAGTGGTATTTGGACAATTAACTGTCTGCGTGAAGAAAGAGTGAACATGGGGCCCTGCCTCATGCCATTCATAAAAAATTCATTCCTGATAGGTTAAGGACTTAAATATAAAAGACAAAACCTTCAAATGTTTAGGGAGACCATAGGAAAATATCCTTGTGGTCTTGGGAAGGGTCATATATGGTTAAAATGCAAAGTGAAGGAAGAGAAAAAGTAACACAAAATTCTAGGATAGTAAATGAAGAAGAGACAGGAGTGATATGGTCGGGAAGGGGCACTGTAGGCCTTCAGAAGGGTGAGCTTTATTTTATGTTCTTTATGCCGAACGCATATATATTTGCTTTATTATTTTTAAACTATTAATATATTGCTACAGTCCCTCTTTTTAGTTGTAATTTACTTCAACAGAAAGCAATTTAACTTGCATATTTCACACTTGTCTGAAAATTGTGATTATTGGTGAAGCAGCTATGTACTGTGCCCATTCATAAAGGTTGAGGAATACTTGTGAAACACCTGCTTACCATTAGTTTGCGGAAAGGGTGGCAGTGTTAAAGTTGTGGTGAAGGTAGTATATGGTACTTGAGTACTATAATCTCTCTTTTTTCCTCTCTTCTCTTTTTTTTTAATCAGTCACCCAGTGAGGTTTATTCTTGGAAGAGGCCATCATCTTTGCATAAACCCAGTGTCACTGACACAGCATTCTATGGTGGAAAAAAGAAAAGTGGAACTCCAAAACAAAGCAACTGTGTGACTCTTTTAGATACGAACCAGGTGGTCAGGATTGTGCCTCCAGGACAAGTCCCTCTAAAAGATGTCTACCCTGAAAGTAAGAAATTTACCAATTTTTACCTTGTCACAGTGGCTAAAGGTAGCTTGCTTTTGGTAGGGAATGTTTAACTCATCATTCTCATTTTACATTTATGAAGATGGGTCCTTCTGACAAGTCTAGAAGTAACTCAGAAGACCTATGTGTAGTCATAACATTCTCACTCATTTTCACATTGTAGGATTGTAGCCATTGCTTTTAGAATTTGTCTTCATTCTCATTGCAATCTATACAGTAATTTTACTTAGAACATGTTTTTGAAGAGTCTTTAAAAAATAATTATGATTTAGAAATAGAAGTAGGGGCCTGAATTTTTTCTTAAATTCCTGGGACTGCGCTGGGCACTGTGACTCATGGATTGCCCAAGCTTAGAAAGTGAGACCCCTTGTCTCTACTAAGAACAGAAGAACTAGTTGGGTGTAGTGGCAATGCCTATAGTCCCAGCTACTCAGGGGGCTGAGACAAGACGATTGCTTAAGCCTAAGAGTTTGAGGTTGCTGTGACTATGCCACTGTACTCTACATAGGACAACAGAGTAACACTCTGTCTCTTAAAAAAAAAAATTCCTAAGACTGAAGGCCAGGAATTTATTATGTGGATTGATTCACTTATTGTTCTCAAAAATCAACTTCTGTTTATTACTATACAAGCCCTGTGCTGATCCTTTCTTCTTGTATAAATTCACTTCATCTTCAAAACCCCTCCTATTGTTACTATGCTTTATAATTTATATGTGAAAACATTCTAACACAGAGGTAAAATAAATGACCCAGATCACTCCACCAGTGACCAGCAGAGCCCAGATTTACACCATAATCATCTAATCTCAAGTCTAGAACTATTCTCATTCAATCACACTGGCGTTCATCATCATGGATAAATATGAAAACTTACGGTAATTGAGTCATTGACTGTTAGTTTTTTCATCATAATGGTACTAATATGTTATCCTGTGTTTATGTATTTTATATTCATGTGTACTTCACAAATATAATGCTAAATGTATTATAATAATCTATTACCAGGTTTGAAAAGTCTTGGTTATAATGATAATGTTTAGAAAATTAGTTCTTTCCAAACTAAAACTCATAGAAAATAAATCACCACTTTCTTAAAATGTTTTTTTTTTTTTTAATGGTAGAAAACATACTGAAAACTACAATGCAGTGTAATAAATGCTGTGATAGGAGTATTCACAAGGTGGTATGTGAACACAAAGGAGAAGCTTACAACCAGACTTGGGATTCTGAGTAGATTCTGAGAGATGAGTAGGCGTCGAAGGAATTGGCGCAGGGAAAGGGAACCCAGGAAAAGTGCAAGGACTTGGCAAAGCATTCCAGGAATTACAGAAGTTCAGTACCAGAGCTTAGTGCACCTTCATTGACTCGGAAACCTGGGCCTCATCTTATCCCTCTTCACCATCATCCTCCACATTTGATTCATAGCAATCACTTTGTCCTTTCCATACAACCTTGCTAATAAATCTTGTATCCACCCACTCGTCTCCAGTTCTATCGCCACATCCCATCCAAAGCACCACCATTTGCACTAGAATGTCACCAGAGACTCCTGACGTGTCATCTCTTCCACTCTTCCCCTCCTACCCATTCTTCATGTGTCAGACAGAGTGATATAAATACCATATATACTCTAGCATAATACTCGAGTATAAGCCGACCCGAGTATAAGCCGACCCCCTTAATTTTATCCTAAAACCTGGGAAAACTTAGTGACTCGAGTATAAGCCGAGGTAGAAAATGCAGCAGCCACTGGTAAATTTCAAAAATAAAAATATATACCCAAAACAATTACAATAACTGAGGAATCAGTAGGTTAAATGCTTTTCAATATTTATTGCTAAAGAAAAACTGTAAATTAGCAACAACTTTAAAACTTTAAATAAAGTGCAGAAAACCGTAGCTTAACAGGTAATCAAGCTAAATCACAATCACCAAATCAA
>CAUYPK010095679.1:0-13618 GCA_963574355.1 Loris lydekkerianus | reverse complement strand
AGTTTCACTCAGTTTTATGCCTGGCCGTATTGCTGCTCAAAGAGGGCTGCTGCACCCCACTGCAGGGAAGTGTCGCAGGAAGTGCCACGGTGGCAAGACTTCCCCTCCACCGTGTGTTCCTCACTCCCGTGCCTCAGAGTCAGCGCTGGTCAGTCGCAACTTGAGCTCTGTCCACACCTCTCCCCTCGATAAATCACCCAGGGTTCTGAACTCCTGGGGGATAGACCTCCAGACCTCTGTGTGAGTGGCGGGGAGTGCTGGATTGCGGGGAAAGATATTTAAAGTTTTATACAGTTTTATGTCTGGCAGGGGAGCACCATGGCACCCTAGTAGGGGAGGTAGGTCCAGTTTTTAGAAGGTCACTCCCGTGAAGTGAAGTGGGAGGGCTTTTAATTTCTGCCCTTTTGTTTGTGGGTCTCTTAAGCCAGACTCGTGGTGGAGGGGGGACTCCCATCTACTTGGTGATGGATTTTGTACCTTTTGTTTGCGTCCTTGTGGTCTCAACTTGCCTCAGTGGTGTTGATGTGTGTTTTTCAACCTTCTCTCTTGGTACATCTCGAATCCTCCAGGTTACTTACTAAATTTCCATCCCTTAACTCTCCTTCTGGATGGGAGCCTCTGTGGAAAGCTGGCTTCAGTTCACCATCTTGTCTCCTCACCCTGGGCGAGGCACGGCGGAAGCTGGAGAGGGTCCAGCACGCTGGCTGAGGCTTCGTAAGAGGGCCTCGGAATGAGAGGCCAAGTGGGAGGAGAAGGCCAAACTATCCACCCCGGCAGAGCACGGCACAGCAGATGGATGTTGTGCCAGGAACAGTCGTCGCACGCAGTCATGGCCCTGGGACGATTTTCATCTTTGACTTTGAGTAAAATTTATTGTGAAAACACTGTTTATGTCCAGCAACTGCTCCACGTGCTCCTCTCTTTCCCATGCTTATTGGCATCTCTTGTATTTAGGTTAGGTCACATAATTATTTCTGCCAATGGTTTATAACAGTAAGTGTGGTGTCTTATGTGAAAAGAACAGAGCCGAAGAATAGAAATAGTCTTTATTCCTCATTCCTCAGTTATGGTCAGAAATTTCAATACTGTACTCTGTAATTAAAAAAACAAGTAGGCAAAATCAGTAAGAAGAATAAAAAAGAACAAAAAACACCATCTTGATCTGATAAATTCATCTAATCCAACCTAATAACTCTAACCAAAACAACATAAAATACATTCTTTTACTACATATGGAAATATTTACCAAGCTGGACCACCTTCTGGGCCATGAAAGAAGCAAGGACTTCTGGGACTGAGATCAGGACTTGAGTGGGATAAGAGCTTCCTCTGAGATTGGCCTTGAGCTGAGTGTAGGCCTTTACAGTCCAGGGCTTAGCTGTGGGCTAGGGCAAAACTTCCAAGTCTGACTAGTCATCCAGGTCAGCAGTGATATCCAGGACTGAGGAGCAACTTCCCCCCAAGGACTAGAGCATAAAAAGGGCATGCATGCCCTACCAGCAGCTGTCACCTCACACCCAAGCATTTACCTGGAGGCATGAGGAACAGTCTGATCCTGCCTGTCTAGGCTGGTGCAGTACTCATCATTGAGGGGCTGGAGTTCAAACTCTCCTAGTCCAGCTTTTCTGAGTTTCATTGCACCTCTGTGACAGAGTGAGAAGTTCAGAGTCCTAGGGATTACACAACCCAATCCACCACTCGGGAAACCTGGGTACTCCTCCCAGGGGACTGAGGTTGGGCCTAAACACCGTACCACCACCACTTCATCTGGTTCCTACCTCATGCACAACCTGCTGGTGTAAAGGGCCTGCACAGCCTCCTGTAACCACTGCCAACACAGACAAACAGCATTTGGGACACAGAAGAGCATCTCATCACATGATGCTCACATCATGCTAGCTTCTCAGGGGCTCAAGAGCCCAGTCACCCACTAAGTACCCAGTACCACAGCTAGAATCTCAAAAAGCTATCAACAGGCCCAAGAATCAACCCACCTGGAAACTGCCCACAAAAGTGGCAGCATGCCCCAAACCAGGGCACAAGGATAAACATGTGTAGCCAACCACAGCTACCACTAAAACCTGACAATTGGCCCATATGGCATCCCAGTTGTCAGTACTTTACTAATAACTGCACCCTCCCATATCAAGGAGACCACAAGTACTACTAACCCTGTTTATAGTCAAGGAACTCATAGAAAGATTTCAATACTACATGCACCCAGAAATAAAGCCAAAGGCCCTCCCCAACCAATATCACAGACATTTCTTCAGAAAAATGTCTCTCTCAAAAGAAAGTAAGTTCAAAAACAGGAAGAAGTGACTGCTACATGAGGTTCACAGAAATTACCGTAAAGACACAAGAAATGTGAAAAAACAAGGTAATGTGTCCTGCCAAAAGGAACACAATAATTCTCCAGCAATAGATCAAATCTAAAAAGAAATTCTTGAAATCCTGGACCAGCAATCTAAAATATTAATCGTAAAGGAGCAAGAGAAATCTGAAAGCCAATACCAAGAACTCATAAAAACAATCCAGGATATAAATTTTAAAATTACCAAGGATATTAATATTTAGATAAAATAGAAATTCTGGAAATGAAACATCCATTAGAAGAAATAAAAAATATATTTGAAAGCTTTGACCATAGACTAGGCCAAGCAAAAGAAAAATTTCAGAGCTGAAAGATAAGTCAGTCTTCTGAAGGATAGTCTTTTCAACAAATGGTACTATAAGGATTGGATAGCCAAACAACAAAGAGAAAAAAGAGAGAGAGAGAAAGGAAGAGAAGGAGGCAGAGGAGGAGATAAAGAACTCTAAGCCACACGAATATTAACTGTTCACATGAACATTACTACATATATCTAATTATAAAACCTAAAGCTATAAATTGTAGCATGGAGAGAAAAACAGTAGAATATCTTTGAAACTTCTGATTAAACAATGCTTTCTTTGCCATAATACCAAAAGCAGAATCCATAATTTTTTTTAAATAATAAAATGGCTGATTTTATTTCATTAAATTAAAACATTTCCCTCTTTTTGAAAGATACTGTTCAGAGAAAGGAAAAGATGAATCTCAGACTAGGAGAAAATATTTGTAAGAGGCATGTCTAATGAAAGGCTAATATTCTTAAAAGTCAATAATAAAAAAAAGTTAACAAAAAAAGAGCAAAAGATTTGAAAAGATACTTCATTAGGACAATATACAGAAGGAAAATAAGGACACGAAAAGATTTCTAACATCAGTGAAGTGCTAAGCTATACTGCATCTGAAGCAAAAGAACAAATTAGTAACATTACAATAATATTGTCTTTATTTAAAAATTTGATATTTTGTTTAGTATGGATATTTTGCAGTAATTTTATGTTTAAAATGTTGTACTAAATTTTTGTTTACCTTATTTACTAAGTTTTTTCTGCATCCCCTTATATTTCATGTCCAAGGTTAGTATCCACTCACCTCATTATAGTATTGATTTTGCTTAATATCATTAGTCACTATACATAGGAAATTAAAAATCACAATTAAATATATCTGCATACCTATTGGTATTAACATTAAGACTAAGATACATGTTTTCTAGTGTTGGCAAAGGTAGAAATTGAACTATCACACATCTGAAGGTGGTAATGTAAAATTGTACAACCACTTCGAAAAGCAGTTTAACCATCTCTTAAAAAATTAAACATACCAAATCACTCCACTCTTAAATGTTTACCCAAGAGAAATGGAAGCACATTTTCAAAGAAAAGACTGAAAACAAATGTTCACACCTTTTTTGGCAATAGCCAAAAACTAAAACTACTTAAATGTCTATCAACAAGTAAACAGATTAACAAACCATAGCATAACCCTACAAGGGAATACTGCTCAACAATAAACAGGAATAAATTACTGACACATGCACAAATATGAATGAGTCTCAAAATAATCTTACCATTTGAAGGAAACAAGGGAAAAATATCATTTACTGTATGGTTCCATTTATATAAAACTCAAGAAAATGGCATGTTACCTACAATGGCAGACAGTAAATCAGTGTTTACCCAGGGTTGGTGAGGGAGTTGCAGGGACTAGTAGAAGGTAGGATGTCAAAGGGGGACGAAGAATGTTTTAGTTGCAATAATGTAAGCATTATCTTGATAGCAATGATGGTTTTACAAGTCAGCACATCTGCCACAACTTATAGAATTGTACACTTAAAATTTGTACAATTTATTGTAAGTCAATTATACCTCAATAAAACTATTTAAGAAACATGGTTATATGAGAAAGAAGTCATATCTTACTCTATCACTAGATTTATATCATTTAAAAATGCCAAGGGAGGCTTGGCACCCATAGCTCAGTGGTTAGGGCACCAGCCACATGCACTGGGGCTGGTGGGCTCAAATCTCACCTGGACCTGCTGAACAACAATGACAACTGCAAAAAAAAAAAAAAAAAAAAAAGCCAGGTTTTATGGCGGGCACCTGTAGTCCCAGCTACTTGGGAGACTGAGGCAAGAGAATTGCTTAAGCCCAAGAGTTTGAGGTTGCTGTGAGCCGTGAGTCCATGGCACTCTACAGAGGGTTAAAACGTGAAACTCTGTCTAAAAAAAAAAAAAAAAGACATGCCAAGGGAAATGGCTAGAAGAATTCAGTGTACGTTCTAAGAGAATACAGCTGAAGTTCAAGATAAAGGCAGAGAAACTACTATTTTTCGTTACTTTTTTTCATATATTTTGATTTTAAAACTATATAGCACATTAGTTTGCTACAATTAAAAATAACTATTGAAAATATGATTTTCCTGAAAATTCTGAAATTTCCTAAAAAGAAATTGATACACTGCAAAGGTTACCACATTATTGTGGTAATGTCTACAATAGTACTAAGAAATAGCAGATAGCAGCATGGAAAAGAAGTTGAACTCCATTATTTTATTATAAGGGCCACTGATTATTGTTTATCTGGAATTTTTCAGATGTGAAAGGAATGTTATCCAATTTTCCCTCAGATATAACAGCTTCTGAAATATTAGGAAACTACCAATATTCCTTAAAGAACTTTCACCCTATTGGTAAAACCTATGTTCTTGGTAATCTATGTTCTTATGCCTTTGGGATATCTCCAAATATGAGAACTACTTTATCACTGTACTTTGATCACACAGTACCCACACATTAAGAAAAAAGAAGTAACCTCGGGCAGCACCTGGGGCTCAAGGAATAGGGTGCCAGCCCCATATACCAGGGGTGGCAGGTTTGAACCCAGCCCTGGCCAAAACTACCACCCCTTCCCCCCCCAAAAAAAAGAAAGAAAGAAAGAACCTCACTGTGTGGACAAAGCCAGCGTATTATTAACTAAATAAACCCGGTTCACAACTATTGTTAGTAGTGACATCTAAGAAAATCTGGCTGTCACCACCATACATCAGACAACTGTGTGATCATGGGCTACTCAATTTCTATAAGCCTTATTTTCTCAAATATTAAATAGAGAAGTGAGACTAGTTCTCTAAATCTCTCTTTGTTTAGACATATTTAGTTCTATGATACGGTGACTAATGCCATATTTTACTGAATCTGAAATGCAATTGATTGTAAAATGTATTATTATTTACAACAAAGAAAAAAAAATATTGCAAGCTGAACTACATTTTCTTGCCCTTTAGAATTTTTATGTTAACTTTACCAAAGAGAATTAGATATAGATATAGATACAGACATAGATATAGCTTTTAGTGCCCCCATGTAAAGTGTTCTTACTTGAATATTAAAAAGAAAAGTGTAGATTAAATAAATTGTTTAAGGTATTTGCAAAATTTCATTGTATTCAGAAGTTGACTGTTCTTAATTTTTTTTTAACTTAGGAAAAATATGATATGCAGCATCTTTTTTTTTTTTTTTTTGAGACAGAGTCTCACTTTGTCACCCTTGGTAGAGTGCTGTAGCATCATAGCTCACAGCAACCTCAAACTCCTGGGCTTAAGTGATTCTCTTGCCTCAGCCTCCCAAGTAGCTGGGAATACAGGCGTCCACCACAACACCTAGCTATTTTTAGTGATGAGGTCTCATTCTGGCTCAGGCTGGTCTTGAACCTGTGAGCTCAGGCAATCCACCTGCAGCATCTTTTAAAAGAGCACTCCATTCTTTTAATTGTTTCTAAGATTTTCTTCCAAGCTACTTGGGCCCATTCTTCAAGATTTCATATTGGTGCTTTCTTGGAGAGCTTCCGATTAGCAACTTCATCTTCCTTTCTGAAACAAACAACAGTTGTGAGTTGTCTGATATGTCAAAAAGTTATGCTTTTCTACATCTGTCAATAAATTCAAATATCCAGAGGTAATGATAACCATGCCAAACTGTCTCGGGCGTCATTAGCAAGAAGATTCTTTTAATTTGGAGAAGTTAAAATCTGAAGAGAACAACACATTCATCTCAGAATTGATGAAATATGACAATAGCAATGAAGAATTAGTGAAGTATGTAAATTGCTAATCTAGTACTTTATAGCAGCTGTACTAATTAAATTAGTGAAGCCTCAGGGAGTATACTCATGGCCTCTCTTTCTCATATATGCATGCACACACACACACACTGACACATCTGTGTGTCTTAAACAGATCAGGAATTGAGATATGTGCAAGCAATACCATTAATAATGAGAGGCACTTTTCCAACATAGATAGTTTATTTCATGAGGGAATTTATGTTTTTAATCATACATTAAATCATTCAATTGTGGTAACGCTATGTACATGGAAAAAATTTGAAAGAATAATCAAAATATACATCATCTTAACCCTGTAGTAATTTCTGGTGTGCATGCCTCTTATATATACTAAGGTATTAATATTTATATACATGGTTTTTATTTAATACCGAAATACTGATATCAGATGTTCTTACAAGAGCAAGCTTCCTCTAATGAAAATTTCTCTCTTTGTTTCTGCTTCCCGATGATCTCTGTGCCTGGCCAACTGATTTCATCATATCTCATTGCCTGAATAGATGTTGGTTCCTCTCAGGGGGCAATAAGGACTATTTCCTCTAAGAATTAGGAAAGCAAAGCATTGCAGGGTCATTAGCAGTATTATTGGGGGGCAGGCTATAGATAGGAAATATATATACATGGATCCTCATCACTTTTACTGAAAATGAATAGGCAGAAAAAAATACCCAGCTGATCAGTAACAAAATATGTATTTACTTTTGCTTGCTCAAGCTTAGGAAGGAGTGCGTAAGCAAGCTAGCTCTGGGACCAATTTCTCCCTGCCCTTGCTGCCCTGCAAATGACATTCTTACCAGACCATTAAGAAAACTGTTATAACCTCTAGTGAGACCACCTGCTAGGTCTCAGTGCTGGGACGATTACATCTATCGGAAATAATGACCCATAACTAGAATAAAACACATTAATAACATCACATTTACCCAGGATAATGCATTTCACCATTTTATATTGCAAAGACCAAGTTAATCAGTAAAAGCATTACCAAAAAACGAAGCAAAGAACAGGCACAAAGTAGATAATGTATATAAAAGTAGAGTGTTCCAGCCATTTTTTTTTCCTTTAGAACTGAGAAGATGTATAATGGGCAGTAATGGATGGAGCATTTGGTTGGGAATGGGTAAGGCAGCCTTCTGGCTACAACCTCATATGCTAAGGAAGAGCTGGAAGTGCTCCTATGTCCTCTGTTCATAAGAGAAAACATGATGTTGTGAGGTATAATGAAAAGAGCCCTGGATTAGGAGTTAGAAACCCCAAATCTATTCCAGGTACACTACTAATGAGCTGTGTGACCCCGGGCAACTCACTTCACCTTTCTGAGTCTCAATTTCTTATCTGCAAAATGAGCAGCTTAGACCAGATGATCTCCGAAATCCCCTCCAATTCTCATATATTGTGATTCGAAGCAGAAAGTCAACCTGATATAGGAATGCTGTGAAATGTAATAAAAATGCCCATAAAATCTTGGAACATCATGATCCTTAGAACCTCAGGTAGGAAGGATCATACTGCAGAGGCATTTAGGAGACTACTTCAACAGAGTGGACCCAGGCCCTGATAAAACATGGGACTTCAGAGAAGTGCCATATCTGGACCAGAATAGGGCAAGTCTGCAGTTCTATTACTTACCTTCTTAGCAAGAGCTTGGATTGAATATAGTTTATTTCAGGAATTTATGTATGTAGACTTAAAGGGACAAGAGTAGTCAAAAACAAAACAGACCATATACAGCCCGAATAAACCCCAAATATTACAACATATACCACAAAAAGTTCAACCTAATCATTCAATATTTTTAGAAATTAAGATAACACGAGAATAGGAAATTAATCAAAGGTCTTAAAGTACTCAATCTCTCTCATGCTCTTACGCTTTGTTCTTATGTCTAAGCACTGTCATCTTAGACAATCCCATTTCCTCACTCATCACAACAGCATTTCCACTGAGATAGAAGGTAACCAGAAACATTGATGGGAAATGTTGATGATGAAACCAAAAGATTGAAAGGTTCCAAGACCAGTGCCGAGTATATGTATCATCTTCCTCATCCTGGTTTGCAGACACTCCATTCTTACGACTACTGTCAATATTTTAGAGGGAAAAAGACACAGAAACCTTTTCATTTTAATCAAGATGCAAAGTGTTGTGCTGATTTTAGGGAAAGGCAAGAAGTGGCATTTTACATGCAGAGCCGCACTGACACCTGCAAACCAAACCCTCTGGGACATTGAAAGCTCTAATCGTGCTACATAATGCTGTTCCATTTTAGCCTCACATTATTACTTGGATCGAATTTTAAATGAGTCCACTTTAAAAAAAAATCGCCAAAAGTTTAATTTTCCTGTTCCAAATAATCCCACTATAAGCACCAACCACCTGAAATCAAGCAAGTTGTATATTCTTGTTCATTAGCGAGCAAAATAAATACAATATTAAAATCAACTAATTTTCCCTCAAAATAAAAGTACAACCCATTTATACTAATCATCCTTAGTCAAGCCATGTTTCAACCAAACATAATCAGAAATGATCCTTAAGTCAAATACCTTCCTTACGCCTCAATAAAATACAGAAGATAATAGAAAGTCTGAACGTCTTCTTGTATTGAAGGCAAAAGTGATTGCAAAGAGATGTAAAACTTAATGACATCTGGCTGATATTATTTAAACAGACAATGGCTCTATCAATAAAAGGAAGCCCTAACAAAAGTGTTTCATGACAGAAATATATCAACCACTTTTTATCATCTGGAAACTTCAAAAATCAATAAGAGATAATATTTACCCTATCTTGCTGGGGTGGCTTTTTTTTTTTTAATTTCTAATACAATTCATTTAATTCTGGTTGCCACAGTTACAACAGAGTTCTGGAATGAATTTGTTTCATCTTAATTGCTATGTTTTAGTATATAAACAGCTGAACTATACCTTCAACCAGTAGCACTCATTGTTAATAAAGAAAATCTCTTATCATGAAATAATTGAATTAGAATTCAAAATATACCATTGAGCCCTTGCCCTCCTCAGAGAGTTGGAAAATATTTTTCAAACTTTTTTTTTTTGTTTTTTGCATAGTTACCTCTGAAAGCCACACCAGTAGTACACAATGAACTTAAAGGAAGATTAAAAATGTTTAAAGTGATGTGGAGATTTACAGAATTTAAAATAATTTATTCTTGGCCTCTACCAGAAGGCATGAAGAAAATTTTGATCATCTGACTGATTGTAACCCTTGATCTTTTTATCAAATACTTATCATTTCATATAAATATTACATTGCATTGGGGGTGGTGCCTGTAGCTCAAAGGGGTAGGGCGCTGGCCCCATATGCTGGAGGCGGTGGGTTCAAACTC
Organism: Loris lydekkerianus; assembly: GCA_963574355.1. NCBI lineage: Eukaryota > Metazoa > Chordata > Mammalia > Primates > Lorisidae > Loris > Loris lydekkerianus. Next base: position 3,768 of record CAUYPK010095679.1, on the reverse strand, counting down.
AGCCCTGCCCCCCCCCCAAAAAAAAGTATATTTCTTCGTGTTACTTTTTTTAAGGTAAAAAGCATCCAGAGAACATGAAATAAAAAAGAAATAATTGGATTCTACAACTTGGGAAATGGATTTAGAAATCATAAGAGATAATATTTGTGCCCTAAGAAAAGCTGATAAAAATTTTCATAGATGAGCAAATCTATGCTAGTGGCAATTACATTCATGAGAATGTAGAAGTGAGACAGGGAACTGGCAGGCGCTGCTTTAGGTTTCACTTTGGGCATTGCTTTGAGCATTGCCTTGAGCATTGCTGCAGCACTGCCTACCTGTGTCAGGAAGTCTCCAAACAACTTTTCAAATTGCCCTGATCAAAACAGAATGAAGGCAGGGCAAGTTCAAAAGGGTTAGAACCAAGATGGTGGAGGAACACCATTCCTTCCATAATATCCCTCTCCTTGTTTAGCATGTTGCTTAAGTAGAATGACCACAGAAGCCAGGGGCCTGGTTCCCTTCTGCAGAGAGAACTTGCCTCTGCTCTGTCTGTGGAATAGAATTTCTAACTTTCTATAGTTTCTGGATAAATCTCACTTTCACTTTATTCTGTTGGCTTGCTCCTCAATTCTTCCTTGCATGAAGCCATGAACCCACTTGGACTTCCCACTTGGATGTAGTTCTCATCATTCGGAGTCATTTTCCTGTGTCAGAAGGACAATGAGCTTCAAATAAAATTGCCTTTTCCCACATAGAAGCTTAAAAAATTAGTTTAAGCAAGTTATTTTATATTTTAATTTTATTTTTTTATTTTTTCAATTGGGCCTTCTGCGGCACCCGAAAGGGGACACAGGATACTGAACTCTGCTCAACAGGACATCCAGAATTCTAGCCTTAAGCTGGTCAGGTGCCAGACCATCCTGTGTAGAAAACATGTTATTTTAAGAAGTCCACATTTTTAAAATAACTACAGACACCTGAAGTTATTCTAGAAATGAAAATAAAAGAACTTTTTCTTATTCACCTTATACTTTTTCTATTTAGCTGGAAGTTATCATTCACTACATTGGTGAGAATACACTTGTGGTGCATCTTACAATGGTATATGTGAAACTTAGTGAATGTGAAATGTAAATGTCTAAAAAAAAAAAAAGAAAAAAAATAAACATAAACAATTAAAAATACAACAGAAAAAAAATAAAATAAAATAAATTATTGAGACTTAGGTATTCCTGTATAGTAACACAGAGTAAGACAATAATTAAATCCAAATTTTTTTAAAATATCATGTATTATTAACCTGGAAACTCTGGCCTTCTACTTACGGACCCCTGGGCTCTGCCCATTCCTTGCCCTCTCACTTAAATTGTGAAAATCTTAAGGCCATCTGGGTAGGAAGACAAAATATTTAAGTTTTTTAGTTTGTTTTGATTTTCTTGCTATTTTCATTTTTGTCACAGCATTCTTAAAGGAAGAGACTTTTAAAAGCTGCTTTAGTCTGTACCATTAGTAACCCACTTACAGCCATCACTTAGAATTGTTTCAATTTGGGTGCTATGGTTTGAATGTTTGTCCCCTTCAGTATTCAAACTGGAATTTAATTGCCATTCTCCAAGTATCAAGACCTGCGACCTTTGAGAGGTGATTAAATCAGGGAGGCTTATGCCCTCCTGGGTGGAATTAATGCCAGTATAAAAAAGTTCAGCCCCTTTTTGTTTCTTTTTGCTCTCCTGCTTCTCTCCAGGTGACAACACAGCAAGAAGACCCATACCAGATCCTACCTAGCCCTTTGATCTTGAACTTCCCAGACTTCAAAACTTTCAGAAAATCAATTTGTTTTAAATTACCTAGTCTCAGATATTCTGTTATGCAACACAAAGTCGACTGAGATATTGAAGTACAAAGTACACCATACTTTTTAAACCATATAAGGCCCCTAATTACAGATGTTTCATGAACATAAATGCAGGCTATAGGTAAAAACTATTTTCGCAGTTGCATATCTTCCCCATACTTGCTTTGTTGAATTCAGAAAGAAGTGCCCAACACAGAATGTATTAATTTTTTCTTAGTATTTCTCAAATGCTTCAATTTCAGTGCATCTGTAGACTGGCTTTCAAGACATCAATGGAAACAATTTAAAAATTATCCTACTATTTCCATCTGCAGTATCAGTGCTCTTGACAAAACCAATGCCAAATATTTTAGGTTCTGTTGTGTACTGTACCCTACTTTGAAGTTAAAGTTTTTTTTTTCTTTAGAATTAAGATTATCTTAAGTGATGAATAAAATCAAAATAAAATAGAATTAACCTGTGCTGTCCTACAAAGAAGGCATTCTTTGTATTACTATGGCTCCTCAGGATATCAGGGACAGCTTCCCGTCAAATGACAGTTCTCTCCATGGCTTCAACCTTTTATTTCTGGATTCTTCATATATATATATATGTATTTTTTTTTTTCAGAAAGAAGAGGCACAGAGCACATACTTACAGTCCCTTAAGACCATATCTCATGACATGTCTGCTTACATACTTTTTTGTCACATGATTACACAAAGCTACAAAATGTAATCTTTACTGTATGTGGGAGCGATTTTTTTCAGCTAAAAATCAAGTGTTTTATTTTTACAGCAAAAGGAGAGAAATGGGTATTAGGATTCAATTAGCCATCTCTGTCACATGTTCTAAGACTCTTTAAATTTTAAAGGTCCATGGTTTTAAAATATATTCTTTTTTTTTTTTTTAAACAATTGCTTGATCAAGATCTTAAAGTAAGGGCTAATGATTGTTCTTTGCTCAGGCCATTCATTCCTATAGCCAATTAGTTGGTATTAATTATATCTAATCTTGTACTCAATTTAAAAGAAGAGAAGTAAACACTGACTCAGAACAAATACAATTACAATTTGATTAAGAGAATTACGTAGGTATTAAAGAAAACTTTTTAAAAATGTATTTTAGGATTAGATTACACAGTACAAATTTTGAGTTATAGGAATTTGAAAAATTGTAAGATCAGAGAGTTCTAAATTTAACCCTAGCTTCACATTGGGAAATTCTAAAGATACCCACTATAAGATGCCCAGCACCCTATTTTGAGAACCTGATGTAATTTATCTGGGGTCACGTATGAATATCATAAAAAACAAGACAAACACCAAAAATCTCACCACTGATTGTATTGTGATGCCACCATTGAGAACCTCTAACTTTTGTCATTACAGAAGACTTTGTTGAAGAGGTACAACTAAACCTCATCCTTAATGGATCGGAAGAGTTTGGGTTGGTTGGTAAATGAAATGACAGAGTAGACATTAGTCATTTCAGGTCAGCACCAGGCAAATGTCCATACCTTTAGTGTTTTCTTATAAAAAATCATGTTGGCCACCTAGGGATTAAGGAAATCTCTGCATACTCCATCACTAACACTTTGCTTTCGTCTTTGATCTCATTTAGATTTCTTGGTTTCCATTCTGATGGTTTCAGACTCCAATCTTATACATGGATATATATAGTCAAACCCAGCCAAATACTGCTACTCTCTGTACCAACCGAAGTTCCCATGATAATAAAACTACCACCCACCATTCCATCATCACTCCCACATCTAGGGAAATGGAGTGACATAGAAAAAGTTTTAAGTATGATCGTGCAAAACAAGATCAAAACACTCCAAGAAGATCTAGAAAAGAGAAGAAAAGAAATTCTAGAAAATCCCCTGTGGACAGGCCTACATTGTTTTTCACCCTACCTTCTTCCCCTGCTACCCTTATTTACCCTTCACC
>CAUYPK010095677.1:0-21095 GCA_963574355.1 Loris lydekkerianus | reverse complement strand
ACAAAAGATGCCAGAAATCCCACTGAGATTATCATCCCATCACTCCAACAAGGTAACAAAAAACACCTGACTGAGCATGTTATATTATGTGTTTAATATATTATTGTTAAAATTATATGCTTTTGTGTGAGTGTTTGCCTGTTTTGGCAGGTTACTGCATGGTGTGGCTCTCTGACTCTCACAGTTTAAAATTTTGGCTCTTTGTGTCGAACTTGTTCGCCACCCCTGGCTTAAGCGATTCTCTTGCCTCAGCCTCCCGAGTAGTTGGGACTACAGGTGCCCGCCACAACGCCCAGCTGTTTTTTTGTTGCAGTTTGGCCGGGGCTGGGCTTGAACCCACCACCCTCGGCATATGGGGCTGGTGCCCTACTCACTGAGCCACAGGCGCTGCCCTCGTTTCCATTCTTACTTAATTTTTCCTTAGTGTTGTTTGTTTTTGCTCTTTTCCTTCCCATCCTAGTTTTGGCAGAGGAAGAGTCTGGCTCTGCTTAGGCTGGTAAGAACCGCCTGATTTCGAGGAACCCTTCCAGTCTAGCCTCCTCAAAACTTTTGAGTTATAAGCATGGCTTACCACCATGCTGATCAATATCATTTCTTCTGTTGCTCTCAGTCTCTCTTCCTGACCTCCTTCTCTCCTGTTCTCCAAGTTTTTTTTTTCTTCTGTTACTCTCCTTTCTTTCTTTTTTCTTTTCTTCTTTTTCCTTTCTTTTACTCTTTCCTTCTTGCTTCTCTTTGTTTCTTTCCCCCCCTATTTCTCTCTGCCATGCTCCTTACCTTTCTCCTTATTTTGGCCTTACACCAAGAAGTTTCTTCATCACATAAACTCTGAGTCAAGGTAATTTGAACCAAAGGAGGAACTGAGAAGGAAAAAGGTGCACAAAGAGGTGAAGAAGAAGAAAGTACACATGAGGAGGAACCAAAAAAAAATTCAGGCACCATGAGAAAATAGAGCAAGTCCTCCAAGGGACCAACAGGTAGCTTTTACAGAAGATTCATCCTATAAAGAATTAATGGATGTGACAGAATTAAAATATGGATGATTAAGACAATAAAGGGAATGGATGAGAAAATAGAAAGACAGAACCAAAAGTTGGATTAGAAATATGTAGAATATAGAAAGGACATGAATGAGCTTAAGAAAATGAAAGAGAAAATCAGAGAATGTAAAGATGCAGTAGAAAGTATCACAAATAGATTAGATGGCTCGGTGCCTGTGGCTCAAGCGGCTAAGGCACCAGCCACATACACCTGAGCTGGCAGGTTCGAATTTAGCCTGGGCCTGCCCAACAACAATGATGGCTGCAACCAAAAAAAAAATAGTCAGGTGTTGTGGTGGGTGCCTGTAGTTCCAGATACTTGGGAGGCTGAGGCAAGAGAATTGCTTAAGCCCAGGAGTTGAAGGGTGCTATGAGCTGTGATACCACAGCACTCTACCCAGGGTGACAGCTGGAGGCTCTGTCTCAAAAAAAAAAAAAAAAAAAAAAGGGTGGATCATGGAGAAGAAAGAACATCAGAGTTAGAGGATAAAGTCTTTGAGTTAACACAGGTAGTTACAAAGTCAGAAAAGAAGAGAGAGAAAGCAGAGCAGGCACTTACAGAACTACAAGACTCCATGAAGTGTTCAAACATACGGATAACAGGCCCTAAAGGGGAAGGAGATTGTCCCAAAGGTATGGAAGCCCTCTTAGAGACTATCATAAATGAAAACTTCCCAAGTTTTGCTTAAAGACCATGACACACTCCTTTCAGATGGATATCAAACCCTAGGTCATCTCAACTCAACAGAGTCATTCCAAGACACAGTGTAATGAATCTGTCCAAAGTCAAGATTAAGGAGAAAATTCTGCAAGTAGCTAGGAATAAATGCCAATTGACCTACAGGGGCAGAGCCATTAGGATGACAGTAGATTTTCAACTGAAACCTTCCAAGCCAGAAGAGCATGGTCATCCATCTTCAACATTCTTAAAATAATTTTCAGGCCAGAATCCTATACCCTGCTAAACTAAGCTTCAGAACTGATAGAGAAATCATCTTTTGCAGATATACAAGCGCTGAGGAAATTCACAACAATACCAGCTCTCCAGGAAATACTTAGACCTATTTTACACACTGACCATCACAATGGACCGCCAGCAAAGTAAACACCCAGAAGCTATAGGTAAAAATTTAGCTTTCACAATGATGCAAAGGATAAAACTACACAATGGATTCTCACAAAATAAGATGAACAGAACTTCACTACACTTATCAATTCTCCCAATAAACATCAATGAACTGAATTCACCACTGAAGGGGCCCAGGCTGGCTGAATGGATGAAAAAGTACAAGCCATCCATATGCTGTCTCCAAGAGACACACCTAGCCCTGAAGGACAAATCAAGCCTAAGGGGTAAGGGATGGAAAACAGTATTTCAAGCAAATGGAAATCAGAAGAAAGGAGGGGTTGCAATCTTATTTTCAGATACAAGCATTTTCAAAGCAACTGTAGTTAAGAAAGACAAAGACGGACACTTCATGCTGGTCAAAGGAACAATACAACAAGAAGACATTTCAATTTTAAATATTTATGCACCCAACTTAAATGCTCCCAGATTTATAAAACAGACTTTGAGGGGTCTGAGCAATATAATATCCCATAACTCCATAATAGTCAGGTTCTTCAATACCCCTCTGTCAGAATTGGACAGATCCTCTAAACCAGTGGTTCTCAACCTTCCTAATGCTTTGTAGTGCCACAACCCTTTAATACAGTTCCTCATGTTGTGGTGACCCCCAACCATAAAATTATTTTCATTGCTACTTCGTAACTGTAATTTTGCTATGGTTATGAAACATAATGAAAATATCTGATATGCAGGATGTATTTTCATTGTTACAAAGGGGTCGTGACCCACAGGTTGAAAACCACTGCTCTAAACAGAAACTAAACAAGGATACAGAGGACTTAAATGTGACCCTAGAACAAACAAGATTAATAGACATATACAAAACACACCATCCCAAAGAAAAAGAATGTACTATTTTCTTGCTAGCTCATGGCACATACTACAAAATCAAATCTCAGCAAAATTAAAGGATCAGAAATTATACCATGTCTCTTCTTAGACCACAAGGCTATAAAGGTGAAGCTCAACTCCAACAAAAGTGTTCATCCCCACACAAAGACTAGGAAATTAAACAACCTTAAGCTGGATGATAGTTGGGTTCAGGAAGAGATACAAAAGGAAATTGTTAAATTCCTCAAACATAACAACAATGAAGACACAAGTTATCAAAACATGTGGGTTACAGCAAAAGCAGTCCTGAGAGGAAAATTTATTGAACTAGATGTCTACATTCAAAAAACAGAAAGTGAGTGTATCAGAATACTTACAAAATATCCTATGGAATTGGAAAAAGAGGAACAATCTAACCCTAAACCTAAAAGAAGAAAAGAAATAACCAAAATTAAATCAGAGATTAATGAGATTGAAAATAAAAACATCATTCAGAAAAGTAATGAAACAAAAAGATAATCTCTGTATACTATAAGAAACTCTATGCCCCCAAATTTGACAATGTGGAGGAAATGGATCAATGCTTGGACTCACATCCTCTTCCTAGACTTAATCAAGAAGAAACAGATCTCCTGAACAGACCAATGTCAAGACTGAGATCAAAGAAACAATAAAAAAATCTCCCAACAAAAAAATGCCCTGGTCCAGAAGGCTTCACAGCAGAATTCTATAAAACCTTCAAAGAAAAGCTTATACTCATACTACAGAAACTATTTCAAAAAATTGAGAAAGAAGGAATCTTCTTCAACATGTTCTATGAAGCAAACATCACCCTGATATCAAAATCAGGAAATAATCCAACTAAAAAGGAGAACTACAGTCATGCCACCTATGCTTATATTCTTATAGACTATAGATGCAAAAATTCTCAATAAAATCCTAGCCAACAGATTACAGCTCATCATTAAAGAATTCATACACCATGATCAAGCAGGTTTCATTCCAGGGATGCAAGGCTGGTTTAACATACACAAGTCCATATATGTAATTCACCATATCAACAGAAGCAAAAACAAAGATCACATGATCCTTTCAATAGATGCAGAAATAGCATTTGATAAAATTCAACATCCTTTTTTAATTCAAACTCTGAAGAATATAGGCATAGGTGGCACCTTCCTTTCTTTCTCTTTCTCTCTCTCTGGCATCTTTCTCTCTTTCTCTCTGGCACCTTTCTTTCTCTTTCTCCATCTCTCTCTCTCTGGCACCTTTCTTTCTCTCTCTCTCTCTTTTTCGTTTAGTTTTTGGCCACGGCCGAGTTTGAACTCACCACCTCCGGTATATGGGGCCAGCGCCCTACTCCTTTGAGCCACAGGCGCTGCCCAGGTGGCACATTTCTTAAACTGATCAAGGCCATCTATGATAAACCCACAGCTAATAGTACATTGACTGGAGTAAAACTGAAAGTTTTTCCACTCAGAACTGCAACAAGACAAGGTTGTCCTCTATCACCACTACTGTTCAACATAGTGCTAGAAGTTCTAGCCAATACAATCAGGCAAGAGAAGGTAATAAAAGGCATTCAAATGGGGGCAGAAGAAGTTAAACTCTCCCTCTTTGCCCATGATATAATCTTATACTTAAGAGAACCCCAAAGACTCAACCACAAGACTCCTGGAAGTGAAAAAAATACAGTAATGTCTCAGGATATCAAATCAATGTCCACAAATCAGTACTGTCTTTTTATCTGCCAATAATAGCCAAGATGAGAAGCTACTTAAGGACACAATTTCCTTCTCAGTAGCCTCAAAGAAAATGAAATACCTAGGAATATACTTTAAAAAAAGGTGAAGGACTTCTATAAAGAAAACTACAAAATCCTAAAATAAGAAATAGCAGAAGATATTAACAAATGGAAGAATATACCATGCTCATGGCTGGAAAGAATCAATATTGTTAAAATGTCTATACTTCCCAAACCAATCTACATATTCAATGTAATCCCCATTAAAATACCAACATCATATTGTCAAAATTTGGAAAAAATAATTCTTCATTTTGTATGGAACCAGAAGAAACCCCATATAGCTACAGCAATTCTTAGTAATAAAAATGAGGCTGGGGGCATTAGCCTACCAGACTTTAGGCAGTACTACAAAGCCATAGTGATCAAAACACCATAGTATTGGCACAAAATAGAGACACAGACATCTGGAATCAAATAGAAAACCACAACATGGAACTAAAATCTTACAGTCACCTGAAGTTTGATAAACCAAACAAGAACATTCACTGGGGAAAAGAATCCCTAATCAATAAATGGTGCTGGGAGTACTGGATAAGCACATGTAAAAGACCTGCACCTCTCACCAAAATTGATTCAAAATGGATAAAAGATCTTAATCTAAGGTATAAATAAATAAAAATTCTCAAAGAAAATTTGGGAAAAACACTTGAAGGTACTGGCCTGGGTAAAGACTTTATGAAGAAGACTCCAGTGGCAATTGCAACAACAGCAAAAATAAACAAATGGAATTTAATTAAACTAAACAGCTTCTGTACAACTAAGGAGACAACAACCAAAGCAAAGAGACAACCATCAGAATGGGAAAAGATATTTGCATATTATCAATCACACAAAAGCTTGATAACTAGGATCTACAGAGAACTCAAATTAATCAACATGAAAAAAGCCAAGAATCCCTTATATCAATGGGCAAGAGAGATGAATAAAACCTTCTGTGAAGAAGATAGATGAATGGCTAACAAACATACGGAAAAATTCTCATTGTCCCTAATTATCAGAGAAATGTAAATCAAAACCACTATAAGATATTACCTAACCCCAGTGAGAATGGCTCACATCACAAAATCTCAAAACTACAGATGCTGGCATGGATGTGGAAAGAAGGGAACACTTTTACACTGCTGGTGGGACTGAAAACTAATACAACCTTTTTGGAAGTATGGAGAATCCTCAAAGAACTCAAACTAGACCACCCATTTGATCCTGTAATCCCATTCCTAGGTAGAAAGAAAAAAAAAAACAAAAAAATATTTTATCATAAGGACATTTGCACTAGATTGTTTATCACAGCTTAACTTATAATTGCCAAACTGTGGAAACAACCTAAATGCCCACTAATCCAGGAATGGATTAACTACCTGTTACGTATATGTATACCATGGAATACTATTCAGCCACCAAAAAGATGGTGACTATACATCTTTTGTATTAATTTGGATGGAACTGAAATACCTTCTTCTTAGTAAAGCATAACAAGAATGGAGAAGAATCTGCCGGGAGCCAAAACCTAATAAAAAGCTTATCAGGAATATTCACAGCCGTAAAGTATTTATGGGTGGGTAGAACTTGGTTCCAGAAACTAAAAACATCACACCTGTTATCAGAGACCCCCCACCCTAACTCACCCGCGGGCATATTCCCCCCTCTGCTTGTGTTTAAATAGCTGTTAAAAAATAAAGTTTTCAGAGCTTGATCAGAATCCTGTCTTGCTCTCGTTCTTTGTGTCTCTTGTCTCTTTCACTCCCTTGTACCCTACCCTAGGTCCCCGTTGAATTAGCCCCGCAGGCCAGGGCAAGAATCCAATGTACTCAATTCTGATATGAGGACAACTGATGCTAGTACATGGTGGGGGGGAGGAGGAATGGGGGAGGGGAGTGAGGGAAGGAGGGAAAGGAGTGGGGAGTCATAGAGTGTGACACATCTCTTGGGGGCAGGACACTATTAATAGAGAAACTTCACCTAGCAAACACAAGCAGTGTAACCTGGTTTATTGTACCCTCAATGATTCTCCAACAACAACAAAAAAGAAATTTAGAAAACAACATCATTTACAATAATATAAAAAATAAGACACTCTTCAGGATAAATCTGACAAAAGATGTGAAAGACCTACATACTGTCTCCTATACTGCTGAGAAAACTCAAGAAAGACCTAAATAAATGGAGAGATACTATTTTCCTGAGTTGGACAACTCAAAATTGCTAAGATGTCATTTCTCCCCAAATTAATCTATAGATTCAATGAAATATCAATAAAATAATAGCAACCTTTTCTGAATAGAAATTGACAGACTCATTCTAAAATTGATATGGAATTGCAAAGAACCTAGAATAGCCAAATGCTTGAAAAAGTATTGGCTCAGTACCTGTACTTCAGTGAGTAGGGCGCTGGCCATATACCCTGAGGCTGGCAAGTTCGAGCCAGACCCGGGCCTGCTAAACAACAATGACAACTGCAACCAAAACATAGTTCGGCATTGTGGCAGGTGCCTGTAGTTCTAGCTCCTCAGGAGGCTGGGGCAAGAGAATCACTTAAGCCCAAGAGTTTGAGGTTTTTGTAAACTGCGATGCCACACACTCTACTGAGGGTGGCATAGTGAGACTCTGTCTCAGAAAAAAAAAAAAAGAATAAAATTGGAGGATTAACACAACCTGATTTCAAGACTTATTACACAACTGAGACGGTTTAGTACTGATAGAAAGATCAATGAAATAGAATAGGTAGTCCAGGAATAGATACATAATAATATGAACTGATTTTTTGACAAAGACATAAGGCAATTTTAGAGAGGATACTTTTTTTCAACACATGGAAATAACTGGACACACAAATTTAAAAATATGAATGGAGATCCTACTTTGAACCATATGTAAAAATAAATTCCAATAAATCATAGTCCTAAATGTAAACCTAAAATGATAAAAGTTGTAGAAGAAAACAGGAGAAAATCATTGTTATTATAGGCAAAGACTGATAAATTGGATTTCATCAGAAATAAAAGCATCTGATTTATTTTATTTTACTTTATTTTTTGAGACAGAGTCTCACTATGTCTCCTTTGGTAGAGTGCCATGGTGTCACAGCTCACAGCAACATCAAATTCTTGGGCTTAAGTGATTTTCTTGCCTCAGCCTCGCAAGGAGCTGGAACTAAAGGTGTCTGCCACAATGCCCGGCTATTTTTGTCATTGTTCAGCTGGCCCGGGCCAGGTTCAAACCCACCATCCTTGGTGCATGTGGCTGGCATCGTAACCACTGTACTATGGGTGCTGAGCCAAAAGCTTCTGATTTTTAAAAGATGATGCTAACAGAATGAAAAGATAAGCCACAGTCCAGCTAAAATATTTTTTTAAAAAATGTTTGATAAAGGACATTAAAAACACTCTCAAAACTCAGTGAGAAAATCAGTTACCAATTAAAAAAAGGGGCAAGATTTGAAATGACGCTTCACCAAAGAGTATGGATGACAAATAGCACATGAAAAAGTGCTCATTATCATTAATTATTATGGATATGCAAATTAAAGCCACAATGATAAAACACAACCTGTGTGTACATGTTACATGTATATACATCTATATTACATGTTATCATGGCTAAAATTAAAAGGCTGATCATGTTAAGTGTTGGTGTGGATATAGAGGAACTAGAATTCTCATACACAACTGATGAAAATGTAAAATGTTACAAACAATTTTGGGAATTTCTCAAAAATTAAATATACATCTACCATATGATTCTGCCACTCTACTCTTAGGTATTTAGTCCCCCAAATGAATATCTATGTCATACTCAAACTTATATACCAATATTCATAGTAGCTTTATATGTAATAGCCAACAACTAGAAACAAGCTAAATGTCTATAAGAGGTGAATTGATAAACAAAAGATGGTATATACATACAATGGACTATTACTCAGAAGCAAGAGAGGAATGAAGTGCTGATACATGCTACAACAAGGATGAAATTATGCTCAGAGAAGCTAGACAACCATAAATACATATAATTCTACTTATACAGAATTCTTAGAATGCAAACTAATATATAAGAGCAGAAAGATGACCAGTAATAATCTGGGGATTGGCAGGGGAAGTACAAATTTTGGGGGATGATGGACACGTTCATTATCTTGTTTGTGGTCATGGTGTCACATGTGCCAAACTTTTCAACCTGTACACTTTGTTTTTTTATTTTTATTTTTTTTAGAGACAGAGTCTCACTTTATTGCCCTCAGTGGAGTCCTGTGACATCATAGCTCAGGGCAACATCGAACATCAGCCTCCCAAGTAGCTGGGGCTACAGGCGCCCACCACAATGCCTGGATGTTTTTTGTTGCAGTTGGGCCGGAGCTGGTTTCGAACCCGCCACCTTCAGGATATGGGGTCAGTGCCCTTCTAACTGAACCACAGGTGCTGCCCAACCTGTACATTTTAAATATGTGCAGTGTACTATATATCTACATCTCAATAAAGGCTGTTAAAGGAAGAAAAAATAACTGAAATGTATAAAATTAACATTTTAGTGCAGCTAATCTCAAAAAGTAAATGCCAAAATTTGAATTATGTAACTAACTTAAAATCTGAGCTACAGAGAGAGAAAGAAGGAAGGAGGGGTGAGGAAAGGAAGAGCAGAGAGAGGAGGGAGGGTGGGTGTGCCTTGGTGTGTGCCACACCTTTTGGGCGCAAGACACGATAGCAAGAGGGACTTTGCCTAACAAATGCAATCAGTGTAATCTGATTTATTGTACCCTCAATGAATCCCCAACAATAAAAAAAAACAAAAAACAAAAAAAACCCCAGCTGTTCTCACATATAGCTTGGACACTAAAAAACAAACAAACAAACAAACAAAAAAAAAAAAAAAAAAGAAAAAAAATTGAGCTGCTTTGGTTAATTTGAGGGAGGTACTACTTAGCAAAAAATTGGTTTATGTTGAACCTTTGCTTTCCTCCTCTACTTTTATATCTATATGATACTGTTTTAATTGAGTCAAACTTACCCAAACTCCAAGTAACTCTTTTGTTCTACATTGAGCTTATATGGAAGATGAATTTATACACAGTGGCCATAGAGTTCATGTGCAATTTAATAGTTACATGGCCAACCTGTATTTATTCTTTTTAGGGGATGCGTTAGTAGTACAATTGTAGTTCCTAAAATTCTGAAATTAAAAGACAGCTTCAATTTATTATTTTTGTGTTGTTCTTAAATCTTTCCTGCTGCAACAAAATCTAGTTCTGTTCTGAGAAGAAGCTTGTATCTAAAATGTATGGGGGCAATTCCAGAAGCATGATTTCACTTGCTAAAATACAATGGTTGTGTCCCTCCATTTAGTCTAACCAACCCCATTTACCTAATCAGAGCTAACTATGTGCACCATGTGATAGTAACATTTACTCGTTTATGAAATGTACATAGTTTTAGAGGAAGAAATAATAGAATACCTGTGTTTTGAATTCCAGAATGTTATTTCCTGGATTAATTCTTCCTAGTAATATCAAATCTTTTATCTGCATACATTTCTTCTTAGGAGCTGTACTGGAGTTTAAGGGCTTTTTTATAGTATGCTGATGCCCAAACCCAGAGGAAGAGATCTGGCTGTCCTTTCCTTGTGGATCAGTAGAAGCTAATTTTTTAAGACATGATTTCATCTGATGTGCTGTACCTAAAACAGCAATCCCTTGATGTGCCAAGGATTCTGATGCCTCCCTAGGTGGTTGCTGGAAAGCTGTCTTTCTGTTTCCTCTTTTTGGATCATTGGAAAGGTCCTGATTACAAATAACAGTTGATAAATGGGCATCATTTTGGGCAAGTACACTTGTGGTTTCTGAAATCAATGTGCCATTTACTGCAGAAGGACTATAGACTTCATGCTCTTTGGCCGTAGTTTGTGTAAAATCATTTTCTTTTTGTGTATATTCTGTTTGAAGAACAAAAGCAACAGGTTGGGATGTCAATTTAACCTCAGTGTCACCTGAATATCTGGATTTTGATAATGCATCCAAGGTATAATTGTTGGCATTTTGTTTAGAATTCACCTCATTTCCAGAAAATTCTTCCCTTCTCACTGCTTCTGAATTTAGACAAATTTTGGTATTGTGATTGTAATTGCAAGTTTCTAGAGACAATTGTGTTTCCTGCATGCTTCCATAAACAAAGCTGACAGGAGAAAGTGAACCTGTCTGAGGTTGCACTGAATTTTCCAGACTGGTAGGCTCTTGGCTGTCTTTTTCACTGGAGGTTTCTGAGCTGGGTGGCAGCTTCCTTAAACCAAGACCAGATAGCGATGTAACATTCTTATAGTTTTGAATTTTCAGGCTTATTTCTTTCTGTTTTTTTGCTGCAACTAAAAGCCTCTTCTGTCTTGTGGCCAGGTCAGCCAGTTGTTCTCTCAAAGCTCCATGCTTAAATGACTCTATGGATACCCTATAGGAAGAAACAGAGGGAAAAAATGCAAGAAATACTAAATGTTAAAAATACCGTTTCAATTTTAATCAGCTCAAAATATACAAAAGACTAATTTTACAATATATTTCCTTTGAGAGGAAACTGACTCCTTTATTTAAGGTAAGTGATTTTGCTTTTTTTTTTTTTTATTGTTGGGGATTCATTGAGGGTACAAGAAATCAGGTTACACTGATTGCATTTGTTAGGCAAAGTCCCTCTTGCCCCCAGAAGGTGTGGCACACACCAAGGCCCCACCCTTCCCTCTTTCCCTCTCTCTGCTTTTCCTTTCTCCATCCCTCCCTCCTTCTTTCTCTCTCTGCTCTTTCCTTCCCCCATCCCCACTGTGACGTTGTCATTAATTGTCCTCATATCAAAATTGAGTACATAGGATTTGTGCTTCTCCAATCTTGTGATGCTTTACTAAGAATAATGTCTTCTACTTCCATCCGGGTTAATACAAAGGCTGTAAAGTTTCCATTTTTTTTAATGGCTGAATAGTATTCCATGGTGTACATATACCACAGCTTGTTAATCCATTCCTGGGTTGGTGGGCATTTAGGCTGTTTCCATATTTTTGCAATTGTAAATTCTATGGCTTAAAGGGATTTTGCTTTTTTTAAAGGAGGCGATTATTTGGCTATCTAGATTTTATAATCATATCATTATTTATCAGTTCCGGGTGAACTCTAAAAGACAAACACAACTTCAGCTATATCTATTAGTCTTTGGCTGGAAGGTAGCAAAGTTTGGCTAAGGACGCCTACCACTCTTTAAGTTTGGGGTTGGCTTACCTGTTTAAAATGGAAAGTATACTATGAAGTAAAATTTCCACTCAGTTACACTCAGGTTCTCTTAGTTACAAAGGATTGTTTTGGAAATAATCATACCTCAGCTAGAAGTGAGAAGTGCCAGTTCACCAATTAATTATGGTAATTGCATTTTGAACTTATACTGGGCCATTTTCAAGTCTAGAGGGACTACCTAGACAAACATCATCCTGTGAAGTTCCTCAAACTAAATTTGATCCTGAGGTCTGAGGAAGAAAAAATGGCTTATCACGCCTCCACACTTCTGTCTTTTGGTTATGCCCACCCATCCTACCCTGACCTTCAGGCTATTAGACACTTTGTTTCTAATGGTTCTCAAATGTTTTGGCCTCAGGACCTATTTATACTCTTAAAAATTATTAAGGAAAGAGGTGTAGTGGCTCATGCCTATAATCTTAACACTCCGGGAGGTGGAGGTGGAGAATCACTGGAGCTCAGGAGTTTGAGACCAAATTGAGCAAAGCAAAACACCATCTCTACTAAAAATAGAAAAATTAGCCAGGTGTTGTGGCAGGTGCCTGTGCCAGTTACTCTGGAAGCTGAGGCAGGAGGGTTACTTGAACACAGTAGTTTGAGGTTGCTGTGAACTAGGCTGATGTATTCTGGCCTGGGCAACTGAGTGAGTCTCTGTCTTAAAAAAAACAAAGAAAAACAAACAAATTATTAAGGAATCCAAAGAGCTTTTGTGTATATGTATTATATCTATTAATGTTTACTGTTTTAAAAATTAAAACCGAAAAAAAATTTATTTTTGAGACAGAGTCTTGCTTTGTCACCCTGCTAGAGTACAGTGGCATCATTGTAGCTCACAGCAACCTCAAACTATTGGGCTCAAGTCTCAGCCTCCCAGAGGCTGGGCTAGGATTACACTAGGATTACAAGTATAAGCCCCCATGCCTAGCCAAAACTGAGAATTTTTTTAAAACATTAGAATACATAAGCACACATTTTATTAGCCTTTAGAGTAATGATATTATTTCACATATATCACTTGGCTTCTGGAAAATTCCACTGTACACTCATGAGAGAATGAAAGCCAAAAGGATGAATGACATCTTACCATTACTACAAAAATAGTTTTGATTTCACAGACTCCCTGGTTACAGAGAACTACCAGGGTCTCTGGACCACTCTTTGAAGGAAAAGCAATATCTGCAGCATAGCTATCTTGTCTCTCCTATCAAAGTTTAAAGTTGTTGACACTAAACTCCCAGCAGGCTTGATGTTAGAAGTAGTGGTATATGTAAGTAGAAATAGTAGCAAGAAGAAATCAGTTTAGGAAAAACTGGTGGTATAAAATGCAGATGTTATACAGAAGAGAAGAAGAAAAAGGAATAAATAATATCATACTTAAATTACATAAAACAAGGAGTTCAGACAAAAAACACAAAGATGCTCTCTTTAGATATATAGACCAAGATGTAAAGTCATATAGCAATACCAATAACAATTTACATACACCTAAAACTCCAATTGATCAGGAACTTACCAAAATTCCAGGTAACCAAAATTCCATTATTAACCATAGCAAGCTAAAGAAATATTGAAACAAGTCTCTCCAAAGACCCTAGATAATATTGTATAGTCAATTATCTATCTGTAGATCATACACTTGCTTTATATTGACAGAAAATTAAGTCAGGAAATACTAGAACTTATTCAGTGGAGAGGAAGGCAAAATAGGGATAAAAGACAGTAGATTTGTAAGTACAAACAGACAACTGTTAAATAAGTTTAGAAAAAACTGAATACGCAATAGATATCAAATGATTATAAGACAAGAATAAATAAGAAAACATTTAGAAGTATTAAATGCAAATAAAAAATGGGGATATAAGGGCTGGACACTGTGGCTCATGTCTGTAATGCTAGCACTGGGAAGCTGAGGCAGGAGGATCACTTGCGTTCAGGAGTTTGAGACCAGCCTGAGCAAGAGTAAGCCTCCATTTCTATTAAAAATAGGAAAATTATCTGGGCATTGTCGTGGGCACCTCTAGTCCTTGCTACTTGGGAGGCTAAGGCAGAAGGGTCACTTGAGCCCAGGAGTTTGAGGTTGCTGTAAGGTAGGCTGATGACTCAGCACTCTAACCTGGGCAACAGAGTGAGATTCTATCTTAAAAAAAAAATTTAAAAAAAGGGACTTATGTAGCCAAGTCTATAAAAACTAATAAAAATAATGCCCAAATAAGAAACAAAGTATATGACATTTTTCAAGAAAAAAATGAATAGAGGTACATAACCAATATAATCAGACAAAACTCCTTCCTTAAAGACCCTGAGATTCTGAGACTATAACAAAACATGAAATTCATCAACCAATTAATCAACTGCTAGAAGGGCATTTGTGACAGCAAAATGAAAAAAATTTCAATGTAGAAAATTTGAGAGTGCTAATTAAGGAAAGAAATTTATTTGTGGGATTTATGACCAGAAGGGCTTTCATGAAATTCTTCACTGTAGACAAACTTTTAAGATATTAAAAATGCTCTTTTCTGAATATTTTAAGTAATAAAGTAGAAAAATATCTTTCCAGGAAGTATAATTCCCCATTGAGGTAACAGACAACCTCATAATGTCATTTTTTTGTCTTAAACAATGTTTGTATTCTAAGAGAAAATCTAAGCCTCACTATTGAGGCTAAAAATAAACTGTAGATATGCTAAAGCACTCGTATTTTTTTCACTCACCTGTATTTTTTAGCCAGATCATCCCTTTCTGCTTTCTGTTTGGCAAGC
This sequence comes from Loris lydekkerianus, assembly GCA_963574355.1. Taxonomy (NCBI): domain Eukaryota; kingdom Metazoa; phylum Chordata; class Mammalia; order Primates; family Lorisidae; genus Loris; species Loris lydekkerianus. Next base: position 6,280 of record CAUYPK010095677.1, on the reverse strand, counting down.
ACATTATCCATAACTTCTTTTATCTTTAACATTTTTTCAATGTACTGCTCTAGAAATATGGTAATAAAAAGTTAGTTAATTGAAGGATAGCAAATATTAAATTTGGCCACATATGATTAAGTCGTACTGTTAAATTTTAAAAGGCATTACTTCCACCCCTCTTTCCCAATATTAATGGCCCAGATATCCAAATTAAAGCTTATTTGATTAGGTTACTCTATGGAAATACCTTGAGATGTGTAGCTAAGCACAAGAAAAACCTGTAGCCTGAAGACCACATGTGGACCTCCAGATCCCCAAGTATGGCCCCTTGACAAAATCTAAACTTCACAGAACAAATCCCAGTAAAGGGTTTGGATTCAGTCTAAAGGTGATACTCAAGGATCCAGAAAGCCACATGTGGCCCTAAAACCACAAGTTCCCCACCCTTTCCTCATTTTACTCTATTTTATTCCACAAAGGAGACTGCTATTAATATTTTGAGGGTATGTGTATAAAATTTGTTTTAAATATTTATATGATATATAATTATAAATAAATGCACTTAAAAATTGGAATCATGAGTTCTTCTTTGTACTTAACACTTAGATATACTTAAAGTTGCTTATAGATCTTATACTTAATTCTTTCCTACTTTCTTCCTTTGCTTCCCAAGTAAAGGCATCATGACCTTTCTCCCATCACAAATCCACAAGATTTACAAATAAACATGGACTACGTCCTAATCCAGATCCCCAAGTAGGCAACTGAAAGGCTTTAAAATTTTGTTTGTTACCCTTCCTTTTTTAAAAGTTCAGATTAATTCTAGTATACAAACGATTAGATTACATCATTTGCCATTTGTTAGGTAAAGTCCAAGTTGTAGTTAAGCCCTTTACCAAAGGGGTGTGCCATGTACCCTTACACTGTGCTTATTAGGTGAGAGTTTATAAATCACCTCGACTTGAATTTGATTGTTTTTCTCTAGTCTGGGCTCCTGAGGTTGAGAAGCAACAAAATTGTGTGAGATTTCACAAAAGACATTCAGTAAATTATCTCAACCTAAGTTATTTATTTTTTTTCAACCTAAGTTATTTTTAAGTTACTGTGAGAACTAAACAAAATAATGTAGGCTTGGCGCTAGTAGCACAGTGGTTACAGTGCCTGCGACATACACTGAGGCTGGCAGGTTTGAACCCGGCCTGCGCTAAACAACGACAACTGCAACAAAAAATAGCCGGGTGTTGAGGCAGGAGCCTGTAGTCCCAGCTACTGGGGAGGCTGAGGCAAACGAATCGCTTAAGCCCAAGAGTTGGAGGTTGCTGTGAGCTGTGATGCCATAGAACCTACTGAGGCAGACATAGTGAGACTCTGTGTCAAAAAAAAAAAAAAAATAGATAATGTATATAAAGGGCTTGGTACATATTGATTTTCCTATGCACCCTTATTTTACTAGATACTACTACTATTCTTTGGATAATCTTTTAAAACTTATCAAGAACTCTTATACATCATCCAAGGATACATCATGAGTAAGGGTATCAGCTGAGTCTGAAGTCCAGGTCTCCTGTCTCTAAGGCTATGTAGAGAGTAATAACCATGCCAGTAATAGCTACCATTTATTGAGCACTTTACATGTGCCATTACTGTGTTACTATTTTTAACAAAAACAGGTATTTATAAAAAAGCTTTCAAAAATTTTTAGATTGGCTCAGTGCCCTAGCTTAGGGGTTAGGGTGCCGGCCACATACACATGGGCTGGTGGGTTTGAACCCAGCCTAGGCCTGCTAAACAACAACTACAACAACAAAAAAAAAATAGCCAGACATTGTGGTGGGCGCCTGTAGTCCCAACTACAGGGCTGAGAGAACAGAATTGCTTAAGCCCAAGAGTTTGAGGTTGCTATGAGCTATGACACCATGGCACTCTACCCAGGTGACATAGTGAGACTCTGCCTCAAAAAAAATTTGTTTTAGATTAATATGAGGGTAAAAATGATTAGATTACATTGTTTATACTTGCATTAGAGTGTTCATTGTAGCTCAGTTCACAATCACCAAGACATGGATTCAATCCAAGTGCCCATCAACTCCTGAATCGATTAATATTAATGGAATACCATAAAAAGATGAAGACGTTACATTTTTTTCTATTTATCTGGACGTTGAAGCAAATTCTACTTAGTAAAATATCACAAGACTCAAAGTGTAAGTATCCAAAGTACTGAATACTTTATATGAAACCAATAGATACACAACTATATGCCCACACAAGAGAAAAACACAACTGAATTCAAGTGTCGGGGAGAGGGGAAGAGGGAAAGAGGAAAAGGCAGGAGGCAGGGTAATTGTAAGCAATCACCCAATGGGCACAATGTAAGGGTACACAGCACACACACTGCATGAATGGCTCAATTACAACGTGAACTTTACCTAAAATTTTGTTTCTTTTACGCTACGTGCTTGCTATTCATTTTACTTTTGGCTTTGTTTCTCAAAGGGATCATGATTACTCAATATATTGGTTAAATAGAAGAGAATAAAATTAAATTACAAAACCTGGATGTAGGGGGAAGAAAAGTGTTTAATTTTAGAAGCATTCAAAAAAAAAAAGAAGAAGGCTGATAGATTTTTACTACACAGGATTTGAAGATTATATACTTGGGGTGCCAGAAAAATATACACGTATTTTAAGAGATTTTGTTGGAAGTAAAATCCATCATTTTCAAAAAGTATATAAAAAGTAGGTAAAATGGTTGTGCAGAGCATGTCTAGGTACACTTGATCAGTAATGGTACCTTAATTCACGTTCAAAAAGTAATACATAGATAACATCTCTTAAAATATCTGTACAGTTTTTTGACACCCTCTGTATTTAAACACAAACTAATACATGTTAAAAATAAAAAGACAGTTGGGGCGGTGCCTATGGCTCAGTGAGTAGGGTGCCGGCCCCATATACAGAGGGTGGCAGGTTCAAGCCCTGGCTGAACTGCAACAACAAAAAAATAGCTGGGCGTTGTGGCAGGCACCTATCGTCCCAGCTACTTGGGAGACTGAGGCAAGAGAATTGCCTAAGCCCAGGAGTTAGAGCTTGCTGTGAGCTGTGATGCTACAGCTCTCTACTGAGGGTGACAAAGTGAGACTCTGCCTCTACAAAAAAAAAATAATAATAATAATAAATAAAAATAAAAAATAAAAAGACAGTCAAATGGCTGAAAAGTATTTTCAGTAGTTATGACTCAAAATGGGTCAATTTTATTATATAAATCGGCTCCAATTCATGAGTAAACAAACAATAGAAATAGTCGATTGAAAAAATAGGTAATAAAACTAGTGAAAATCACTAGTAATCAAGGAAAATGAAAATATGAGGCACATTTTTCTTATTAAACTAGTAAGGTTATTTAAAATGAATATTCTTATGCTACAAAGTGAAAATTACTTCTGTATATAATACTATTTATCAATATAAATCAATAGATTTTAAAATGTTTGTATAATTTGGCCCAATAATTCCAATTCTGTTACTCTTTCCAAAGAAGATAATTGTTAAGTCCAGAGAAAATTGCATGTTGTAGAGCAATAGCAAAAAATGAGAAATAATGTAAATGTTACATGAAAAAAAAATTCTATAAACTGTGGAATATTTCTTGAATGGAATACTATATAATCACCAAGAATGAAGTTTATGAGAAAGAAAGAATGCAAAAACAGCAAATCTAGTGTGATTAGAAGTATGTTTTTAACAGTTTTATTGAGGTTTAATTGCATAACTATGTTCTTAGTCCAAGGTACAGGAAAAAGAAGGGGGCCTACAAACAAATACCACAAAATATTGCAGTGGGACAATAGGTAATATAAGCATTTTTCCTCTATTATTTTTTGAAGTGTATCTATATGCCTTTTATAATGAAAAAATTATAAACTTGAAAAAATCATCTTAGATACATAAGATATTATAAATAGTAAATAAGACATACTAACCCATACTAACTATATATATTTGTTTGAGTGTATAAACTATTTTATAATATTTTCCTCAAAATATAACATCTAACACATGATGGGCCAGGATAGAAAGTAGAATGGGTATAATTTAAAAGAAAATGATTTTTTTAAGGCTATCCAAACATGAGTTAGGATAAGAGATGAACAGTTGTATCTTGCTACACAAAAGATTGATGAGGTATTGCCAATTACTTTACTTTTAGCTAATTGCTTCTAAATAACTTTAAAAATTCAGATCTGAATCCATCAGGAGCTATTTTCATAGCTCAGGAGGTATAAATCATAACTGTATCAGGAGTTCATAGCTTATATCAGAAGTTATAAATCATAGATAAAAAATATAAATGAGAATCATTAGGGGCTTGTAAATATTCACTGAAATTTGGGAAATTAAGATTATTAGAAATCATGATTATTTGCTATTTTGAATCATTTTGCAAACATCATTGCAGTACAAAATCCACCTGGTATATGTGCTCCTTTGAAAAGTATGGGGCGGGGGGGTGTAGACAAGATGGCTGACTGAAGCCAGCTTTCCACAGAGGCTTTCGTCCAGAAGGAGAGTTAAAGGACAGAAATTTAGCAAGTAACCTGGTGGATTAGAGCTGCACCAAGAGAGAATGTTAAAGTATACACATCAACCCCGCTGAGACGAGCTACAACTCCAAGGATACAAACAACTGGTACAAAATCCATCACCAAGCGGACGGGAGTCCCCTCCTCCATGAGAATGACTCAGAGTGCCTCACAAACGAACTAGAAGAGTTCAAAGGTCCTCGCACTCCACTCCACAGGACAGACCCTCTAAAAACTGGACCTACCTCCCCTACTAGGGTGCCAAGGCGTTCTCCTGCCTGGCATAAAACTGTATATATTCTCTACCTGCAACTATGAGCTCCCAGCACTCCCCTCCAATCTCACTCTGAGGTCTGGAGGCCTGTCCCACACCAGTCCAGACTCTTGGGTGATTTCTCGAGGGATGTGGACAGGGCCTAAACTGAGGCTGGTCAGTGCTGACTCTATGGAATGGGAGTGAGGAGGAGACGGTCGGCTGAGAGGGAACCACACCGGAGCAGCAGTGCCCAGAGGCGCACAGCAGCAGCCGTCTTTTGGCAACAATAGTGCTCACTCCTGCATATTCTAAAGCAACACTCCCGGTCTCCCTGGGCAACCAGAGGAGGCCAGGCATCTACTCAGGTGGCAAATACCACGGAACAGATCTTGGACGGAAACGCAGGCCCTGTGAGTAAAGGGTTTGTCTGAGGTGGTACCAGCCTGGATGGAGCACGGGGACTAGAAATGCACCGCACACGCAGAGCTGGGAAGTTCCCAGGGTGGGGCTGACCCAGAGGACCGCTTTACTGAGCCTAAGACGCACCCGGCCCTCAGGGGATTGTCAGCCTATAGACAAAGGAAGACAGGTGGCTAGAACTGACAGCTAACCAAATACAAACCTGCAGGAGCAAAGACAGGGCCTGAGGCACAGGCTCTGGGAACTCAAAACAGCTTCTCTTCTACAGGGGAATTTAGCAGGGACAGAAACAAATTCCCTCAAAGTTGTTCTGTTCTGTCTGTCAGTAAAATCAATCAGGGGCAGGCCTGGAACTGAGTGAACACCCCCCAGCCTCCATCAAGCACCCAAGGTTGTCAAGCCTCACCTCCCCCTGCTAGACAGAGGCAGAGCGCAGCAGCCTGGCTGAGCAGAAATAGATTTCCTTGTGATTCAGGCAGGTGCAAACCCCTGGAGTATCTGTTCACTACAGGCAACTGGGTCACAGCCCTGAGGGGCTATCAGTGACAGAGGTGCAAGGTGGGGAAGGAGGCATCAACCTTCCCAGACTGATCTATTTGCTGGGTGGGTCCTCCTAACTCCACGGAGCACTGGAGCAAGCCATATCTGAGTAATTACCAGACCCCTGCGATCCAGTTGCCAGAGACCTTTTAAACTCTCCCACCTGAGACAGCTGCTGACTGAGATAATTAATTTGGACTTTATGAACTGAGCAAATCGCCCAAGGACTATTCAGTGGTGCCCTGGGTGTGTGGTTGTAGGAAGGTTTAATTTTCCTTTTCCAATTATTGCCTATGGGGGGCGAGGTGACTTAATTGCTGGTATTTCTCCACAGCTGAGACTTCAACCCAGAGTAACTGATTCACTAGGGTCAAACAGAGACCAGCTGAAAACAAGACAGAACCACTTAGCCCCACCATACCAAACAGGTCTCCAGTTTCTCAGGCCATAGCACTGTACAGATCCTTGACAAAGCTCCAGGGGAAAACTCAAACGGTGT
>CAUYPK010095675.1:0-15756 GCA_963574355.1 Loris lydekkerianus | reverse complement strand
CAATTGGGGGTCATGGGTCATGGTGCAGCTTTTCGGGAGGTCCGTGCGATCACCTGATTTACATAAATTGAACCAGCCTTGAGACCCTGGAATAAAATCAACTTGGTCATGTTGTATAATTTGTTTGATGTGTTGCTGGATTCTGTTCGTTAGGTCCATGTTGAATATTTTTGCATCTATATCCATTAGCCATATTGATCTATAATTTTCTTTTTTTGTTGGGTCTTATCCTGGTTTGGGGATCAGGGTGATGTTTATTTGATAGAACATGTTGGGTAGTCTTTCTTCTTTTTCTATATTTTGGAATAATATAGGTACTAGTTCCTCTTTAAATGTTTGGTAGAATTCTAATGTGAAGTCACCTGGGCCTGGGCTTTTCTTTTTACGGAGATTTTGTATGGTTGATGCTATTTCAGAACTTGACATAGGCTTGTTCAACATTTCCACTTGATTCTGCCTAAGTCTTGGAAGGTGATGTGCTTCCAAGTATTGGTCAGTTTCCTTCAGATTTTCATATTTCTGAGAATAAATTTTCTTGTAATGTTTTAAGGATTTTTTGAATTTTTGAGGAGTGTGTTGTTATTTCATCTTTGTCGTTTCTGATTGATGAAATTAGAGACTTTACGCTTTTTTCTTTCCTGATTAGATTAGCCAAAGGTTTATCTATTTTATTTACCTTTTCAAAATACCAACTTTTTGATTTATTGACCTGTTGTTTAATTCTTTTGTTTTCAATTTCATTTAATTCTGCCCTAATTTTGGTTATTTCTTTTCTTCTACTGTGCTTGGGGTTGGAATTTTCTTCCTTTTCCAGTTTCTTGAGATGTCCCATTAAGTTGTTAACTTCATGTCTTTCTGTTCTCTTGAGGAAGGCTTGCAGTGCTTTAAATTTTCCTCATAGGATTGCCTTTGTGATATCCCAGAGGTTCTGATAATTCGTGTGTTCATTGCCATTTTGTTCCAAAAATTTGGTAATTTCCCTCTTAATCTCATCTTTGACCCAGGTATTATTCAGCATAATAACTTCCATGTTTTTTGTATAATGCAGATTGCTGTTGTTACTTTTATTCCATGGTGATCTGAGAATTGCAAGGAATAATTTCTATTCCTTTAAATTTACTGAGTTTAGGCTTGTGACCTAAGATGTGATTGATTTTGGAGTATGTTCTGTGGGCTGATGAGAATTATGTGTACTCAGATTTTTTGGCATGAAATGTTCTGTAGATGTCTGTTAAATCCAAATGTTGGATGGTTAGGTTTAAATCTGAAATTTCTTTGCTCAGCTTCTTGTTGTAGGATCTATCCAACACTGCCAAAGGAGTGTTTAAATCTCCAATTATTATGGAGTTGAAGGAAATCAAGTTGCTCTTATCTATTAAGAGTTTCTCTTATAAATTGAGGCACATTTTGTTTGGGTGCATAAATATTAATAATTGAAATCTCATCATATTAATTATTACCCTTAACAAATATGAAGTGACCATTCTTATCCTTCCTTACTTTTGTTGGTTTAAAGCCTATTGTATCTGGAAATAGAATTACAGCACCTGCTTTTTTCTGATTTCCTTTTGCCTGAAATATAGATGACTATCCCTCACCTTGAGTCTATATTTATCTTTTAAGGTAAGATGTGATTCTTGTAAGCAAAAGATATTTAGCCTGAGTTTTTGTATCTAGTCTGCCAAACTGTGCCTCTTTAGAGGACAGTTTAAGACATTCACATTAATGGAGAATATTGATAAGCCTGGTAAAATTTGGGTATCAAGTTTTTCAAAAGTCCAGTGGACATTTTTAATCCTTTTACCACTGTGGAAGTTGGAGTTGATCAAAAGTTTCTGAGTGAGTTTACTTTTGTGGTAGAGGATTGTGCTGATCATTATGGAGCATAGGTCTAAGAATATCCCGAAGAGCTGGTTAATTATGGCAAATTTCCTCAGCATGTGAATGTCATTAAAGTATTTAATTTCTCCATCATAAATGAAACTCAGTTTAGCTGGATACAGGATCCAGGGTTGAAAGTTATTTTGTTTTAGGAGATTAAAAGTCAATGACCACACTCTTCTGGCTTGAAAGGTTTCAGCAGAGAGAGATCTTCAGCCATTCTAATATTCTTCCTTTTGTAGGTTATGGTTTTCTTATATCTGGCTGCTTTCAGAATTTTCTCCTTCATATTAAATTTAGTGAAGTTAATTATAATATGCCTGGGGGATGTCTTATTTGGGTTGAGTTGTGCTGGTTTTCTGAAACTGTCTGCTATCTGAATTTCAGAATCTCTTAGCATGTCTGGAAAATTCTCTTTCATAATTTTCATGGAGAAGAGCGTGTGTGCCTTGTAAAGCCACTTCATTGCTTTCAGGAATTCCTGTGAGGCAGATATTAGGTTTCTTCAAATTATCCCAGAGCTCTCTGAGAGAATGATCATTTTTTGCTCTCCATTTCTCTTCCTCTTTGAGAGTTTGGGAGCATTCAAAAGCTTTGTCTTCATTGTCAGAAATCCTTTCTTTCTGCTTGGGGCACTCTATTACTGAGGGATTCTACTGTATTTTTCAGATCTTTGAGAGCTGGAAATTCTTGCCTCAATGTGTCAAAATCTTTGGTGATTTTGTCTTTAAATTCATTGAATTCTTGAGACAACTTTTGAATTGCTCCTTGAATTTCTAATTTCAAGTTTTCCTCCATTCTATTAATCTTGTTTGCAATCCAAATTCTGAATTCGATATCTGACATCTCAGCCATCTGCTTATCAATGGGATCTTCAGTTGCGTCTGTCATATCTTTCCTTGAGGGGATTGATCTAGTCTGGTTATTCACGTTACTGTAGTTTTCCCGCCGATTCCGCTCCATGATTATTTTACAACATTATACTAGATGAGTGATTAAAGAGATGTTGGGTTGGGGACTCCAGGAGTAGTGATTATCCAGCCCTTTTCCCCAAAACTGGGAATTGTGTCTGTACCTTTTCCCCTGGAGCTTTGCCAAGGACCCATACAGTGCTATGGTCTGAGAAATTGGAGACCTGCTTGGTGTTGTGGGACTAAGTGACTCTGTCTTGTTTTCAGCTGATCAGTGTCCTACACTTGCAAATTCGTTACTTTGGGTTGAAGTTCAGCTGTAGAAAAATACCAGCAATTAAATTACCCCACTCCCACACAGGCAACAATTGGAAAAGGAAAATCAAACCCACCCACCCAGGGTACCACTTGGATAATCCTTGGGCAATAAGCCCAGTTCAAGAGGTCCAAATCAATTGTACCAGTCAGCATGGGTCTCTGGTGGGAGAGTTTAAAAGGTCTCTGGCAACTAGACTATAGGGGTCTGCTGACAACTCAAATATGACTTGCTCTGATGCTCTGTGAGGTCTGGAGGACCCACCTAGCAAATAGATTAGTCTGGGAATGTTGATGCGTTTTTCCCCACCTTGCACCTCTATCACACCCACTCACTGATAACCCCACAGGGCTGTGACCCTGTTGCCTCCAATGAGCAGATACTCCCTGGGTTTGCGCCTGCCTGAATCACAGGGAGATCTATGTCTCCTCAGCCAGGCTGCTGCTCTCTGCCACTATCTGGCAGGGGGACGTGAACTCTGACAACCTTGGGTGCTTAATGGAGGCTGGGGCTGTTCACTCATTTCCAGCCCCGCCCCTGATTTATGTTTCTGACAGAACAGAACAACTTTGCAGAATTTGTTTCTGTTCTGGCTAAATTCCCCTGCAGAAGAGATGCTGTTAGAGTTCATAGAACCTGCCCCTCAGGCCCTGTCTGTGCCTCTTCCTGGTCTTAGCTGCCGTTAGTATTCCAGGAGTATGGTTAGGTGTTAGTTCTAGCCTTTGACTGCCCTCTTTTGTCTCGGCAATGATCCCCTGAAGGCCGGGTGGTCTTAGACTCAGTAAAGCGGTCCTCTGGGTCAGCCCTGCCCTGGGAATCTGCTGGCTCTGCGCATGTGTATTCTAGTCCCTGTGCTCCACCCAGGCCAGTACTGCCTCAGGCAAACCCTTTCCTCATGGGGCCTGTGTTTTCATCCCAGATCTGTTCTGCCAGTGGCTGCCACCAGAGAAGATGCCCGGCCTTCTCTGGTTGCCCAGAGAGACAGGGGGTGTGACTCTGGAATATCCAGGGGTGAGCCCTATTCTTGCCACAAACGGCTGCTGCTCTGTGCCTCGGGGCACTGCCACTCCTGTATGGTTCCCTCTCAGCTGACCATCCTCTCCTTAATCCCGTGCCGCAGAATCAACACTGACCAGGAGCAGTCCTTGCCCTGTCCACACCTCTCGAGAAAATAACCAAGAATATGGACTCCTGGTGGACAGGGTTTTAGACCTCAGAGTGAGAGTGGAGGGGAGTGCTGGGAGCTCAGAATTGGATGTAGAGAATATATATAGTTTTATACAGTTTTATGCCTGGCAGGAGAGCTCCATGGCACCCTAGTAGGAGAAGTAGATCCAGTTTTTAGTGAGTCTCTCCTGTGGGATATAATGAGAGGTCTTTTGAACTCTGCTCACTTGTTTGTATGGAGTACTGCAAGCCGTTCTCATGGGGGAGGGGACTGCTGTCCACTTGGTGATGGATTTTGTACCTTTTATTTGTATCTTTGGGGTTGCAGCTCGCCTCAGCTAGGTTGATGTGCATTCTTCAGCTTTCTCTCTTGGTGCAGCTCTAAACCACCAGATTACTTGCTAAATTTCTGTACTTCAACTCTCCTTCTGGACAGGAGCCTCTGTGGAAAGCTGGGTCAGTCAGCCATCTTGCCTCCACCCCCTCACGTTTTATATATTTCAAAGGTCATGCCTGATTGGAACAAGAAAAGCATTTGTAAAATCTTACACACACTATCTGGAAGTTGTTCAGCTGCCTGTGTACAAAAAAGGCTATATGTATCAGCCAAAATGTCCTGTGGGCAGAAATCCACATGAAAGAATCTTCTTGGTCCTTAATGTTCCTTCTCAAGTGAAGTTGTAGGTTGCTGGATGAGGGAAGTAGAGGTGTGTTATCATTATCTAGGTTATGTATGATGCAAGAACTATGTTATTTCCCCATCGATGATTATTTCTGACAAATTACTTTTGAATACCCTAAATTACTTTAAAATGAAATATAAAATAAAGAAATATAAAAGGCATATTTGTGCTCTCTCCAAGCACATCTACATTCTTATTTATTCTTCGAAAGGTTTATTTCATGAGAATCTTGGGCATAACTGACAAAAGCTTATCGGATTGCTTTTTGGTGTGTAGTTGAGAACAGTAAAGGTGGATAGTAGCAAGGCTTTTCAAGGATATTATCCAAGACTTTTTCTGATCTTGTTTTTATCTATCAGTCTTTCTGGCTAAACATCCATTCATTTTTCTTTGTGAATTGATATTACTATTGAAAATAACACCCCTGAAGACAGATCAAGGTAATATTCATTTTTTAAAGAGCTATCATATTATGTTTACTTTGCTGTTAAGCGTATTTCTTATTTAGCCTAGAAGTGCTGTAGTGTGGCAAAATATTGTCTTTTACATAATGCTTGTAATTTAAAAATGAAAACCACCAGGTTATCTTTTCTTCTTTACTTTGTTTCTGCTGGCTGTGTGATTTTTTCTTTTTTCTTTTTTCTTTTTCTTTTTTTTTTTTTTTGGCTCTATCTATAAACATACATAAAATGAATAACAGTAAATGAATTACAGAGGTGTAATTCCATTGAGGATTCTGGAAACAGCTTTTAGCCTCAAGAGCCAAGCTCTTACAGTATGTATCAGATCAGAACTGAAAGACAGAAATATAGCTTTGTTACTCAAGGTTTGCTTGTTGTTAATTTGATGGAGGACATAAAAGCTAATATAAAGCATCTGCCACATCCTTGACCCCTGTAAGAAGCCTGTATCCATGGCAGCTGGCATCAGACAGGAGAAGGAGGCTCTGAGTTCTCAAAGATATTTCAAGAAAAAGAAATGTCTCATTCCTTGAATATCTCTTTGATACTAGGTCCATATAGTGGAGAGATTGGGATAAATTTTAATCTATTAAATCAACACCTAAGTATTGAGTCCATACTGTTGGCAGGGCCTATTCTAGATGCTGGGGTTACAGCAGTGAAAAAAATCAAACAAAAATCCTTCCTGCCCTTTTGGAGCTTATGCTATAACTGAACAAGTAGAATATAAAATACCTTACATGTGACAACTCATTTCACACAAAACTAGCCTAGGAAAGATAGTTTAGGGGACATAGGGCCTTCAGGAATGGGCGTGACAGTTGTTCTTTTATGAAGAATGGATCAGAAAGACTTCACTGATAAAATGCTATTTGAGTGGAGAGCTGGAGGAGGCATGAGGACAGTCCTTGTGCAGATCTTAGGGGAAGAGCCTCCTGGCACAATGGACAGCCTGTGTGAAGGGTCTGAGAGAGCAGGCTTGGCAGAGGAGTTGCAGGGTGACTGAGTGAGATGGGGAGGGATGGGGCACTAGGTCCAAGAGGATTTGAGAGCTAGATCCTCTAGGGCTTCCCTGGTCCAGGGCAGGCCCTGAGATCCTCTGAAGGAATGGGAAGTCAGGGAAGAGTTTCAAATTAAGAAATGATTACATCCTAAGAGGATCATTCTGCCTGCTCCATAGAAAATAGAAAATTAGAAGGCAAGAGTTTAAAGAAGAGCAATTGGGAGGCTATTACAAAAACCAGGCAAGAGATCAGAGTGGCTTGAAGGAAGGTGGCAGGGGGAGGTGTTAAGATGGATTCTACTTTTGTTTTTATGTTGAAAGGACAGCCAACAAAATGTACTGACAGATGGCATGTGGCTCTCCTCACAGCCCCATTTTCCTGGGAGAGCCGCAAGGTGCACAGAGAACTTTGAGGTTCCTCCTCCTTCCCACCTTGGCTCTGATAATGGTGCTCAACACCACACCATTGATCATGTTTAGGGTTTGCATCTTCCTCTGTTGGTTTTTGTCCTGGGTCCATCTACAGCATTTTCTAGGGCACAAGAAGATTCTGCTGCCAATTCCATTTTTTGAAGCTCAACTTCTTGCTGCCACTGCAAAGCATTCCTCCTAAAGCTCAGCAGTTCCCCTGGATTCAAGAACAGCAAAGTTTCCACCCTTTCACACACCATCACCTCTTAGCATTCGGTATTTCTTCACTATAATCTCAGATGTCTCTTTCCTTCAAACTCTGTTCCAAGTCTTAACTGTTGTGTTTAGTTGCAATCATTATACTGTCTTTTTTCCATGCTTCCATGCTTCCAGAGTGTGAGCTGTCAGAAGCAAAAACTATCCTTGTTTAACTTTGTTTTCATCATCTCAATTGTCCCTTTCAGAATCCTGTCTGAACTTCCAATTTTCTCTTTCTATTCTTTCTCCTTCCCTCTCCCCACCAGATTTAAGTTGTTTAGTATAGTCTTTGGGCATATTCTCACTTCCATTCTTTTCATCTGCAGCTCATATCTAAACAGTTTTGGATTCTGGCAAACCACATTGAGAAGTGGGAACAAATAAAGCCAATATAGGATCTGAATCGGGAAGAGGTCCTGCTCTTTTCCATTATCTGGCCATCCCTGATAGTGCTGGAAAACTGAGCATAGGAAGTAAGGTACATTGTACTCGCAAATGCCACTGGGAGGGGTAACACTTTCTTTACTTTTAAATCTTCATTTTTTTTTTTTTCCTTAGTGCAAAATAATAATTATTGTGTTAGTTATTTACATCATTCACAAAATATTTCTGGCCCTGTGCCTTCTGATGCACAAAAGATGATTGTGCTTCCTGGCTCCCTTTTGGTTGAATGAGGCCACATGCCTAGCTCTGACCAATGACTTGAGAGCAGACATAATTTAATTTCTGAACCAGTGTATTTAGTTGCCAGAGCAAGATTCTAGTGCTTGTTTTCCCTTGATGATGATTGTGACTTCTAAGAGGGTGGCCTGGGTCACTGAGTAAATCCAAGGAGCAGAGCCCCTTGGTACTCTGTGATGGGCATACAGCATAAATAAGAAAACCTTGTTTTGTCTACTGAGATTTTAGGGTTGTTTGTTACTGTAGCATAACCTAGTCCATCCTGACTGATAGATTCAGGTCACCCCTTTTTGTGATAGTGACTTGAGAACAGGACTTTAGGTAAATAAGGGTTTGGATGTCTGTAAAGTACTAACCTAAATTCAATGCCATAAAGGTCTGGTCAGAGGGTTCCTAGGGATCATGATCCTAGGAAGGAGAAAGACCCTAAAGGCAAAAGGAAGAAATATCCATGGTTTTTCCAGGTTGATGCTGTGTTCTCCTACGCCTTCTCTATGGTGACAGAAAAGAGATTCAGTGATCTCTATCTCTCTAATCCTAGATGTTGCACAGTTGGGGTCCCATTTGGTCTGGGGGGGAACCTGCATTGCATGTAATGATGAGATGGCATGGCCAGGACCCACTGCCTCTGTCTCACAACCTCTACAGAAGAGAGTTAATGTGACTCATTTTCCCGGGTCTATTGTGGTTATTCTGTGAGGAGCCACTACAAGGTCGGGGGAACTCTGCAAGGCCTGATGCTGTTTCAATACCACAGTGTGTCAAAGGATGATTTCTAGCTTCCTGTAGATACCATTAGCTAAATTGCGAACTTGCTTCTTGTACAGCCTTTGCCAGGATCATTGTTTCCTGCTTTGAATCTCTGGAGAAGGATGAGGGCAGAAGTAGGTGCCCTTTGCCTCCCCTGCCTTTTGGTGGGAAGCCTGGAAAAGGAGCCCACCACTTAGAAAGTTACTTCTTTGTTTTTAATTGGCTGGAGGAGGCTTGAGAGAACCTCCAGCTTTAGGCTTGTGTTACGACTCTCTGACAGTGGGAAGTCAACCTCAGAGCATTTGCAGCTCTCCTCAGCTGTCAGCAACTCTAAGACTTCAACTCCGATTAAAACCCATGACTAAAAAAATTACCATAATCCAGTGACAGGCATGAAGAGAAAGCCATAATAGCGCTGATAACAATGTGCCAGTGAAGAGGCTATTATATTTAGTGCCTGATTTCAGCATGGAGCACTCTCCTCAGGGTGGCTGTGGATACAGCCAGTGCCTTGTTCATGGCTGTGACCTGGTCTGTGCAGTGCCTGCTTCAGATACTTACCTATATGCACCCATGGAGGATGAGTAAGAGGTGTGGTCACTGGGAGTAATTTGCTGGAAGTTCTGTTGTTGGAAGGAAATAACAGTTACAAACCAGTGTGGTTAAGTAATCAGCAGGAGTGGAACTCAAGGTTTCAATCTAACAAATCCAATTAATTGCCTAAACCCCACTGAACACTTCCTTCGAAGCCTGTCACCTCAGGGTCCTCGGAAACACTCTATGTTGTCTCTTTTGTTGCTAGAGCTGTCCTTCTGTCTTCAGTCATCCAGGACACTTCTTTGCCACTCTTCCCTGACTTTGTCCTGTGTCTAATATCACATAGTCTGCTCTCATTTCCTTGGGGCCTCTGTGGGTGACACTGGCTATTTGATGAGCTCACTGAAGGTAAGTCATTTATGCCCCGCTGATGGTGTCAGGTGTTAACCGGCTCATTTATTTGCATCTTTACAGGGACTGGACTTTTCACACAACAGAAGACTGGTGCATGTGAAGTGACATTTGGGAGCATGAGTCTGTGTGGGGAACACTTTAGATCACAGCAGGTAAATAGCATATTTCCTTGTCTATACATGCAGGAGAGTGACACAGCTTTCTATTTGCATTCTGGGTCTCTTGCTTTCTTTAGTTCTTTAGAATCAAACAGCATGCCACCTCTTCCAGACGCCCTTTCTTTATTGAAGTGGGCTGCACCACTTGCTGGACTTCTCTCTGGACTAGTATAGACATGTTCCTCACAATCTGAATATACTTTGAGGAATGCACATACAACTGTCATTTGAACAGTATACGTAGTCATGTGTCATAGTTCTACATGACTGAAAAACAATAGTTGCTCCACTCTGGGGCCAGCAAGCTCTTTTGAGAAACACAGTTGCTCTTTTGGAATGCCATATATACTCGAGTATATACGGTAAATATTTTAAATAAGAAGTCTGTCTATTTACAAACTCTGGATACTAACCAAAGACTATGGAAAAGCCCCTGTGTGTGTTTTAGTCATACACTACACACATGCACATCTACACCCAGAGCAATCTCTGGTAGGAAGTCATTTTATGTTAAAACCAAAGGACTCTGGGCTATGTGGAAATAGGTAAAACATAATTGGAGGGAAACTTGACAGGTAAGTGTCAAAAGTCTTTAAAATGTGCATGTCCTTTGACTCAGCAATTCTATTCTAGGTCATCAAATTTCCAATTTTGAATCAAAAGTTTAGTCTATTCTATCTCAAACAAGAAGCAGTACAGTAATGAAAGTATGTGTCTAAACTATTGATGCAGTTTTAGCATCTTAACATTAGCTTGTGTATGCCAGCAGGGAGGAATCCTGGAGAACAAGTGGTGATAAACTCGTGAAAGGTGTTTTCCACAGCTTGTTAAGAACAAAATATTTTTCCTTGCAGGAAGTGGTCCAAAGCCTAGAAGAAGAGGCAGACAGTGTAAGGCATGGTGAATATGGTAGACGACAGGGAGTTTCTTAGCCCAGCTTCTGTGGTTGGAGCAGGATTGTTTGTGTGACATGTGGTTAAGTGTTGTCTCTCAAGAGGATGGCCTGTCTCTAGTGACCAATCTTGGCTGCTTAACCAAAGCATCCTCATCATGCCATCCAACTAGTTGCAGTAGACAATCGATCGAGTAGGTTTCATGAAGCCACAGAGGATAATACCAATGCTGGACCAGGAAACATATACCATTAGCTTTTATTGATGAATATTCGGTTTCAACATTTCATCTTTATCCAACCATTATTCCAAGAGCTTGCGATGGTCAAAACAAATCCATTTTGGGGCAGCACCTGTGGCTCATAGGAGTAGGGCGCCAGCCCCATATGCCAGAGGTGGCGGGTTCAAACCCGGCCCTGGCCAAAAACTGTAAGAAAAAAAAAACAAATCCATTTTTCATCACATTTAACAACATGGTGTAGGAATGGTTTGCCTTTCTGTCATGACAGCAAAGAAAGGCTAGTTTCAAGATGATTTCTCTTCTGATAGTTGTTTAATTCATGTGGAACCCATCTATCCAGCTTCTTACTCTTGCTGATTAATTTCAAATGGTCCAATATTGTGGGAATAACAACATTAACCTTGCTGCTAATTCATGTATTGATTGAAATGGATTCACTTCCACAATAACTTTCAGCTCTTCATCAACCACTTTGGTCTCAGATCACCCTAAAGATGATATGGCTCATCTTTAAGATTAAAATCATCAGAACAGAACATCTCAAGCTATCCATGTACTGTGCATTCATTAGCCACATCCTCCCCCAACACTTTGTTGGTATTTCGAGCCACCTGAACTGCATTGGTGCTGAGACCAAGCTCATATTTTAAAATATCATGAATTTTTGACTTATCCATGGTATCACAAAAACTGCTGTAAAAAAATTTGAAAGATAATCATAGGCTAAAAGATTCATATGAAAAAATGAGGATGTACATTCATAGTAAAAATAAAATAAGTGTCAAAAAAACTTAGTACTTAAGGAATCAGACATTTCATACTTAATAACCTATATACATCTAGGAATTTATCCTCCAGTATGAATCAGAGATGCTCACAGAGGGTTATAGAAAGGACATGTAATAACGTTTATCAGAGAACTTTTAATAGCAAAATATCAGGAATAATTTAAGTGATAACAATGGAGAATTAGTAAGTGGCTATAGTATTTAGAAACTAGCCATTAAAATCAGCCATTAATATTCTTATCTTTGGAGAATATTTAATGACATTGTAAAAGGCTCACAATATGTTGATGGTTTAAAAAGATAGGTTATAAGAGATAGTGAGATTAGCCTAAGTTTTATAAAATATATACAATACATTTATGGAAAAGAGATTAGAAGGACATCAAAATGCTGAGAAGTCATCTCTGAAGCTTATATGAGCAATTTTAAATTTATTCTTTGTATTTCAATTTGTCAATGGGAATTGCTACTTTTAAATGAGAAAAAGGTGATTAAAAACTAAAACTCATTTATTGAAAATTCAACACAGAGGAGATTTCTGGGATTCCAACCCAAGCTGCTGGCACTTGCTAGTGGCATATTATTTAATCTAAGCCTTAATGTTCACTTCTGAATGATGCGGATGATAAAAATCTGCTCCCTGGAGTTATCTTGAGGGTTAATGGGGAACATTCAAAACTAGTGGCGCTATGTTTTTAGTGCACTGTGTTACCAGGTGGGTCTTCCCAGCCACCTCTGCCTCATTTATGTTGATCACCTGTGAGAGTCACACGGCTGGAGCATTCGCTCCCTCATTTATACTTCTAAGTTATTGTTTTGTAGTATAGATTTTATTATTATTTAAATATGGCAAAGCTAACAGATAAGGGCTCAACTGTCAATGAAAAAGCTAGTAATATAGATCCCAAGAGGAGGGGCAGGCCATACTGTGGGGAGGGTCTGGGGGAGTGCTGGGGCTACTTGGGAGCCAGGGAGAGGGTGGGCAGAGCCTTTACTGTGTTTCTGTGAAGGGGGGGAGGGGAGTAATAAGTAGGTTTAAGATTAACTAGTTTGAATAACTTCAGTGGGACATAGGGGCTGTTTCTGGTTGTTTAGTACCTGGGGTGAACAGGTCAGGTGGAGAGTAGTCCAGGATATGAGAATCCAACAAGGGAGTTGTTTGGGGGTGTGGACTCTGGATTGGGTGGTTTCCATTTGAAAAGTAAAATCCTATGTCTACTATCTCTAGGGCTGGCTAGCCCTGGGAGGGGAAATCCTTCCAGGGTCAGCCAGGTTCCAAGATTTCAAATCATCAGATACAGAATAAAAAGACATGACTAATACAGTTACAGGTTGGGGCAAATTAGAAAAACCACTTTTTATCACCCTTACAAGGAAAAGGGTGAGACCTTTTCAAACTATTTTTACTGAAGTAAGATCATATTTCTTACTTGGCCATCTATTTCTGTGTAACAAACCATCCCAAAACTCAGTGACCTAAAACAACAACCACTTTATTTGCTCATGATTCTGCAATTAGAGCTCAGCTCAGCTGGGTGGTTCCTTTGCTGGTCCTGTCAGCAGTCACTCATACCACTGCATTTAGTTAGCTGGACAGCTGTGGCCGGGGCTCAGCTGGAATGCTGGCATGGCTGGGCCTCAGTCTCTGTCTCTCTCTTTCTCCTGGAAGACGCAGGGCCTTGCCTTCTGCAAATGACATCTCTAAGAGGGAATCTGGACATCTTTCATAGCACCTCAGGGCTCCTAAGGATACAGACATAGAAGCTGCCAGACTTTATTAAGGCTGAGTCCTGAAACAGGTGCAGAATTGCTTTCACTGTATTCTCTTGGTTAAAGCTAGTCACAGGCCTCACCAAGAGAGGAGTACATGGGGCCATGGCTACCAGGAGGTGTGTGTACCAGGAAGGATGGTTCACTGGGCCATCAGTGTAATGAGCTGTCACAGTAGGTGAGGCAGAGGATGTATTACAGCAATTTTAGAGACTCTGAGACCCTTGGAGATAGAGAGAAACTTAGAGATCATCTAACCCAACCAGTGAGGAAACTGAGGTTCTGATAATTACTGTCCACAGGGGCTGTGTGAATGCTCTGAACTTTCTCTTAAAAAAGCGACAAGTTAAAGAAGCATACTTATTTTGTAGAGAAAAAGGTCTTGGAAAAGTAGAGGCCAATTTTCGATATTCAGGCCTCAGAGAATGGGGATACGCTGTATTTTTAGACAAAGCGTACTAGGTCACCACTGATCAAAGAGTCGCTGGCATGAATTGACAAAAGGACCAGCATGCCACTTATTTGAATTCTCAGGCAGCCAGTGGGAGGATATTTCTTTTGCTTTATAGGCTTATAGTGGGAAAAAGTGTGTCATACAACCAAATAATTTCCCTGTAAAGAAATAAAAAAAATCATAGGAAGCAGTAAGATTCATGAATCTTGCCCACTGCCAAATATCCTCTCAAATTTTACCTTTTCTCAAAAAAAAAAAAAAAAAGGTTACTGGAATACTGTGACTGATCTAAATTCCTAGGTTGCTATTTAGGCTTGCAGGTAGTTTGTTCAGCTCCGGTGTCCCAGCGCTTCCTCAGGAGATGGCAGCGGGCTCAGACTTTCCCAACAGCGCCCTTACTGGCAGAGGAGAAGAATACGTGCAGGTGGTCCCCGTAGTTATAACTGTAGCTGAAAAGAATTTTCCTTGAACTCTCTTTTTATCTTTAAAAATCATAATTGGGTAAATGAGGTGAAAGCTATGTTGATTAGTAGGATGTAAGCACTCCAATTTGTACAAGTAATCAACACATCGAATCCCATAATAGCATAAATGTATTTATGATCTATGTACACAATGACTTAATAAATTTTTTTTTTTAAATCACACAACTCTTTTCTTTAGTTCAATATACATTCATAGTTATTTTAGGACAGAATACAATGTTTTATATTATTCATCTCTCTCTTCCCCGCATCTCCCTTTTCTTGTTCTCTCCCTTTAATTACTGGACATCTTTGAAACGTCTGTCAATTTCAATAATTCCTAATTATTTTATATTGTTATTGTTTGGCAAAATATTAAATCTCTCCCCTTTGACTCCCATGGGAAGAGTACATGGCCATGCCCTGCACAATGAAGTTTCAGTCAGTGATGGATCATGTACACGGCGGAGGTTCCATAAGTTTGTCATGGAGCTGAGAGACTCCTATGCCTGTGGCCATAGCAGTCATTGTGATTTACCTTAACGAATCACTCGTGTGTCTGTGGTGATGCTGCTGTAAAAAAACTTAGTGCACTGCCAGTCAGTCACATAAAAGTATAGCACATATGATGATGTACAGTGCATAAGGTGATAATGTGATAAATGACTATGTTAGTGGTTTACATACTGACTATACTTTTTATAATTATTTTAGAGTGCAGTCCTGCTACTTATTAAAAAAGAGTGAAGTGTAAAACAGCCTCAGGCTGGTCCTTTAGGAGGTATCCAAAAAAAGGCATTGTTATCACAGGAGGTGATAGCTGTTACTGCCCCTTCAAGATCTTAGGGTGGGAAAAGGAGTAGAGGTGGAAAACAGTGATATGGGTGGTCCTGACCCTGGGGAGCCCTAGGCTAATGTGTGTGTTTGCGTCTTGGGTTTTCGCAAAATGTTTATAAAGTAAAAAAGTAAATAAAACATGTTTAATGTAGAAAAATGCTTATAGAATGGGATATAAAGAAAGAAAATACTTCATGCTACTGTACCATGTGTGTTTTATTTTATTGTTTCTTTTTACAATGTGTTGTGTTTTAAACCAAGCATTATTATAAAAAGTAAACAAGTTAAAAAATAAAGTTAAAAAGTTACAGTAAGCTAAGGGTACTTAATTATTGAAGAAAAAACCCTGTTTTTTTTAATTTAGTGTAGCTTAAGTGTCCAGTGTTTATGAAGTCTACAGTAGTATAGAGTAATATGCCATGGTTTCACATTCACTCACCTCTTACTCACTGACTCACTCAGAGCAACTTCCATTCCTGTAAGCTTCATTCACATGCCCTATACAGGTGATCCTTTTTCTTTTCTTTTTTTTTAATTTTTATTTATTTATTTATTTATTTATTTATTTTTATTAAATCATAGCTGTGTACATTGATATGATCATGGGGCATCATATACTAGCTTCATAAACCATTTGACACATTTTCATCCCAATATTCAACATAGCCTTCCTGGCAT
>CAUYPK010095674.1:0-14197 GCA_963574355.1 Loris lydekkerianus | reverse complement strand
GGAACAGAGTTAATGGAAAAATATTTTCAAGCATTCACTCAGTTTAATCAGTATGAAGTAATGACTGTGTCTTCCCCTCAGGGAAGAGCACCTATAGACTTCTGACAATATGTTGTAAACATAAGTCAACCCTCTGGCCCGTATCTCTGAGGAAGGGTGGCATGCCCTTTGATCTCAGGCTTCACGGGTTGTACAGCTTCAGAGAAATGGCTTAAGGAATTTACAACTCCAAGGAAGCCAACTCTGCGTAACCTAGGGGGGGGGGGTCCAAGTCCCTTAAGCCTCTGGAAGAAAAGCAAGCCATTTTAACTCACACTGAATTTACTTTGTGTGCTTGATGTAGGATATGTTTATTTCTAAATATTATCCTACAAGTAGTAAAAATGGGGTGTGTGTGAGTGTGTACTTGTGCACACAAGTGTTTGAGATGGGTCCTTTATAAGCCAGACTTGTGGATTTAAGATAGAAACAACAATACTGGTAGCAGTTCTGCTTCCAACCAAGATGGTAAATGACCAGATTTACTCTCCCACCTTAAACAATGAGGGGGAAAAGAGAATGAAGCAATGGTTTCAGACCCTGGACAATTAGTACAGGAGAGCAATCCCTAAGAAGAAGAAAACAAATGAAATGAGCCCTGCAGTGCCTCAGGTAACTTCTGCCAGGAGACAATTTCCAGGCCGCAGCTCAGGGAGGAGAAACTCAAGCAAACTCTAGCAATTTCTCTGAATGGAGGAGACAGATGAGAATTTAAGAAGGCTAAGGTGGGAGAGTCTCAAGGCAGAGTACAGGAGCAGAGAGAACCGAAGAAGGTTTCCTCAAGTTTTCAATTAAGTATTGGTCAAAGCTTCCATGTGAAGAAACTGTGCCAAGCTAGACCAGGGAAAGAACCATCACGAGATGATAAAATCTTTAAGGCTCACACAGAACCTGGAATGGTTCAGACTGCCTGCAGCCAGAGTGGGAAAATCTTGCAATATACAAGGCACTGGACAGAAGATTCATAAAATCATTTATTGCCTCAGTTATTGGAGCAAAATTAGCTCTTGTTTAAGGTTACTTAAAATAACAGTACTGAAATAAATCCTCAATTAATTTTTCACCAAGTGCCGTGACAATTCAATAATCTATGTTACATTATTCTAGAAGAATTGGATAGCTACTGCAAAATGATAAACCTAGACCCTTGCCTCACATCTCATAGAAAAAAATTAACTCAAAATGGACCATACACACAAATTTGAGACCTAAAACTATAGAACTTCCTGGGGAAAAACCAAAGAGAAAATCTTAGGGAACTAAGTTTTGTCAAAGATTTTTAAAAATATAACATAAAATACACAACCTATAACAAAAGAAAGAGCAATCCTGAAGTCTCAGCTACTTGGGAGAGTCCCTTGAGCCCAAGATTTGAAGGCCAGCCTGGACAAGAGTGAGATCCTATCTCTAAAACCAGTAAAAAGATAAAAATTATAAGAAAAAAATCAGCACATTGAACTTCTTCAAAATAGAAAACTTGCTCTTCCAAAGATATTTTACACCCACAGTGAGATACCACTTTATGCCCTTTGAGATGACTGTAATAAAAAAAAGACGGATAATAACAACTGGTGTTAAGGTTGTGGAGAAATCTGAACCCCCGTGCACTGCTGGTGGGAATGAAAGTGGTATGGTCACTTTGGAAAACTATGTGGTGGCTAAACAGCTAAATGTAGGCTTGCCATATGGCCCAGCAACTGCACTTCCAAATGTACACTGAAAACAAATAACCTATGTCCACATGAAAACTTGGGCACAAGTGTTCACAGGAGCATTACTCAAAGAGCAAAAAAGTGGAAACAGCCCAATAGCCATCAACAGAAGAATGGATAAGGAAAATGTGATGTGTCCAAACAGTGAAATACTATTCTATAATTTTTAAAATGAAATACTGATGTAAGCTACAATGTGAATGAGTCTTGAGAACATTATACTAAGTGAAAAGACAGTCACAAAAGAACCATTTCATTTATATGAAATGTCCAAAATAGGCAAATCTATGAAGCAGAAAAGTAGATAAGCTATTGCCACGGGATGGTGGCAGGTGTAGGGAGAAAGTGGGTTGAGGGCTAAAAGGTAGAGTAAAGGAAGAGTTGGGGCGAAGAAAATTTTCTAAAATTAATTGTGATAGTGGTTGACACTATATATATTGAATTGCTCACTTTAAATGGGTTCAATCTCAATAAGCTGTTTTTTAGAAGTTTATAAAATGGTAAAATGTGCTCCCTGTAATTTAATAAGACTGAAAACCCAATCACAAATGGGCAGAATGTTTGAACAGAAACTTCACCAAAGAAGATATATAAATGAAAATAAACATGTGAAAGGGGACTCAACATCCTTAATCATCAGGGAAATGCAAATGAAAACCACTATCTCACCCACCACAATGGCTAAAATTAAAAGTATTGGTGAGGATATGAAGCAGCTGAAAAACCCATACATTTGCTGATGAAAATGTAAAATGGTGCAACCATTGTAGACGAAAGGTTATAAATATATCTACCCTATGACTAACTATCTTACTTTTAAGTATTTGCCCAAGAGAAATGGAAGTATTTGTATACAAATGTTCATAGCAGCTTTATTTGCAATAGCCCCAAACTAGGAATAACACAAATGCCCATCAACAGGTAAATGGATAAAAAAAAAAATTGTGGTATAAGCCTACAATGGACTATTACTCTGCAATAAAAAATAATGAGCTAGTAATGCATGCAGCAACATGAATGACTCGTAATTATGTTGAGAGAAAGAACACAGACCAAACTAGTACATGTATGATTTTGTTTACATAAAAATCTACAAATTGTAAATTAGCCCACAGTGACAAATCAGTGGTTGCCTAAGGAAGGTTTTTCATTTTTGAGGGGGAGGAGGGTGGATTACAAAGGGGCATGAGGAAAACTGTGAAGGGAATGGCTCTGTTTATTATCTTCATTGTGGTGATGGTTCACATGTATATATATATGTCAAGAATTATCACAATATACACTCTAAATATGTACCTCATCATCAATCTTTAAGTGTAATCTCATCAATCATACTTTAATAAGCTTGTTCCAAACATACTAATAGTTCTCATTTATTGAACCCTTACCATGTGCCAGACATAACACTAAGTATCTTACATTCACTATCATGAAGAACTGAATCAAGAACCACCCAGAGTTGTTTTTCCACTTTTGCTAATGAGGGCATAGAGGCTCAAGTCATGATCATAGTATAAATTCAAATAGCCAGATGCCAGATATCTAGCTATTATTCATTACCTAAGAAATTTAATCCATTTCTACTCATCTCTTATTTTCTGAGTGGCAGGCACTCTCCTGGGTGTTAGGGATTCAGAGCTGAATAAGCCATGGGTTCCTGGCCCTCAGAAGACAGCACTAGACAGGGAGATGGGGAACGTAGGCCTCAAAACAGGAAAGCCCAGCCCTCCTGGCCTTGGGTAAGTGTGGAAGAAGATAGGCTGAGCTTTCTTCAGTCATTGTCTCATGCTTGTAATTTTAGCACTTTGGGAGGCCAAGGCAGGTGGATTGCTTGAGTTCAGGAGTTCGAGACCAGACTGGGCAAGAGCAAGATCCAGTCTCTACTAAAAATAGAAAACTAACTGGACATAGTGGCAGGAGCTTCTAGGGCCAGCTACTTGGGAGACTGAGGCAGGACCATCGCTTGAGGCCAAGAGTTTGAGGTTGCTGTGAGCAATGATGATGCCATGGGGAAACAGAGTGAGACTCTGTCTCAAAAAACAAAACAAAACAAAACAAAACCTGAATGTTGTCTCATCCTGAATTGCCAGTAGGGGGCAGAAGTTTCCCAAGAAGACTGTCTCTGGGCCTGCATACATTTGTGCCCTCTCCTGGGAGGTCCTGACGCAGTCTGGTACTCAATGTCTCACAAGCCTTTGGCTCTGTTCCACCACCACCACCACCACCACACACACACACCACACACCCTCTCCATGTACTCAATAAACACTAGTGACTGCCCTGGCTCCCAAAGGGAGCCAATTTAAGCATGTCTTGTTTCTTTCCATTGGAAGCTCTGATGTAAAAAAAAGAAAAAAAAGTTGTATTAGCATGCAGTTGAACTACCAGGTGAAACAGGTTAGTGGGAGAAGGGAAGGAGCTGTGACAGGCAGAATCGATGGAGTTCAGGCATCTAGGACACTCTGGGCTTTGAACAGGGGATGGTGAGCAAGGCTCTTTCTCTTCTGGGCTTTCCAGTTAGTTTCATCACAGAAACTGAATGGTACCTAGCAGTGGCACATACTAGCACCAGTAGAAATTGTTATCTAAGGGTCTATAATTCCTGCACGTAAAATTGCCTTTCATTCCCACTAACAGCATCTGTGGACACCTACTAAAGACTTAGCCTTGAGCTGAGGACACAGAAGTGACTAAGTCCAAGCCATCAGTGCCCTCCCACATAATGTGAGTAACTGAGAAAGATGCCTAAACCAGAGGTCAGACCCAGACTCCCTCGGATGCGCTTCACCTGCCAGCACAGATGGGCCCTCCAGGCGCTCTAGAAATTTGAAGTGGTGGGATACAGTTAAAAATCTACCAGGGCCCCTGGGCCCTCATCCTACTTGACAACAACGTGCAGAGCATCAGCTGTGTTCTTCAGAGTGCCCCTTGCCAGGCCTGCATCAGCCAGCAGGTCATCTCTTTTCCTCCATAAGCGCCTGGTCTTTGGTATCTGTCATAAGCATAACATGACATGCTGTGGCGCACCACAATCTGCCCTTGCTTACAACTCCAGTCCCATTTCTGGTCACATATTCCCTGAGGAGCTAAATTGCAGCAATATTTAATATTTCTCTGTCCCCAAAAGGTCCTTTTTTTCTATGGATTGTATCTTCTATCTTTTTTAATGCATTAGTAATTTGGTCGGCACCAGCGGGTTCTTCTACTGAGTTCAACACATCTATCAGTAATTTTGTTCACTTTCTAGATGTTTAGGGGTAGGGGCTTTTTTATCTCAATTTCTCCATCTATAAATTGAGAATTATAAGAGTACCCATCTAACAGGGTTCTCATTATTAAATGACTTGTATTTTAAAATACATAAGGGTCAGGCTTAGTGGCTCATACCTATAATTCCAGCATTTTGGGAAGCTGAGACAGGAGGATGACTTGAGGCCAAGAGTTCTAAACCGGCCTGGGCAACATAGCAAGACCCTCTCTACAAAAAATTTTTAAAAATTAGCCAGGTGTGGTGGTGCACACCTATAGTCTCTGCTACTTGGGAGGCTAGGGAAGGCAGATAACTTAAGCCCAAGAGTTCAAGGCTGCAGTGAGCTATGATCACATCACTGTACTCCAGCCTAGACAACAGAGTGTGACTCTGTTTCTAGAAAAAAATTAATTAATGAAATTTTTAAAAATTAAAAATACATGGAAAGTGTTTAAGCAATGTCTCTGGCATAAATAGAAAATGAGTGTAACAGAAACAAAAGAAAATCTACAATAAACTCATCAGTAAGATAAAATCTTTGGTAACATTTGCTGTATATCTCTCAGACCTATTTTCTGTACCCATAGAATTATTTAATTTTTACTATAAGAAAACATTTTCTATATAAAGTTTTATACCCTGCTTTTTAGGACCATGTGTATATGTGTGTGTGAGAGAGAGACTGGGGGGGGGGAGAGACGGGAAAAGAAGAGGAAGTATTGTGTCATTTCTGATTTATTTTGGCTAATTATTCTGTTTTGTTATATGGGCATATTTCTGAGATTTATAAAACAATTATGTCAGCCTCTAAGTGCATTTTTTGAAAACAAATATGTTGAAAATAAAAGTTTACAATCATTGATTATGGTATGTACCTTGCAAATAGTTTTAACCTGTTATTCCTTTTTATTTAAAGCAACTTTGTCCATTTCCAAGTTACTTTGATGTTTATAATTTACCAAAAATTTGGGAGGTAGTTTTTAGGGTATTACACTAAAGTAATAGTTCCCAAACTACATATATGAAAACAGTAGAGTTCTATCAATCATTAATAAGTGTTTTGCGGGACATATTGCTTCTAGTGACAATCTTATACTAAAATTTATTTTTAAAATATGTACCTAATTAAGGGAAATGCCAGACACTTGTCATTTGGAGACATTTAGTTTTGTTAAAAGCACAATGTTTATATCCTGGCTCACAAGGGGACATTGAGTAGCGCATAGCCTGAAACAACATGCATAGCATCATTATCCTTTAATTTACTCATCTATAAATCGAGGCTATTGCTAGTACCTTCTCCTTCATGGTATTATTGAAGTTAGCCAAATTCCCATGAAAAGTGCTAAGATGGTGCCCGACATGCACCATCTTAAGTAAATGTTAACATTGTTTGGGTCTCATCCTGAGATAATCTCACTTTAAGAAATGCTATATGAAAAACAGTGGGCAGTTCCTCAAAAGCCTAATCATTACTTTAGCAACTATATAATATTTCATTGACTGACTTTGATATTCATCCAACCATTTCCCTCTTATCAACAATTAGGTAATTCTAGAATCTCTCCTTTTCTTGCACTTCCTGAATCCCCCCTTCTTTTTAGTGACAGCTTAAGCTGTCAGCCTAAAAAGAGCTCTTGGCTCTTCAAAGCTTTTGTGACAACAGGGAGAAAGTTGGCTCTTACCTACAAGACAAAATAAATCTTAGAGGTGTAGAGAAGGGTGTGATCTGTTTTTTCCCTCTTCCCAGGCTTTTCCCCTTCCCTCCTACCCGATCCCTGCTACTGGCTTCTCCAGGCTAGAATCAGAAAAAGATGACATAATAGGAAAGGAGATGGGATTTTTTTATTGTCGTTTTTGGATTTTATTGTTACCTGACCAGTGCTAAAGACTTACATGCTCTTGGTATTCTCTGTGGAAAGCATATAATTGTTAGTTCTCTCATTCAGCACACACTATTGGACTGAACTTTCCAAAACAAAATCAGAACACACTGTCTATGGCTGCAAGGCACCAAGCAGGCAGCAGGGCCTTGATTAAATGGGCCTGGGTCCCTGGGGATGCTTTCCTCCATACCCTCAGCCCAGCCCTGGACTCTGTGCACAAGCTGTTCTCCTTGCCCCTGCCTTCTCTGCGCAGCACTGGTTGGAGTCTCTCTTTCCTGGTCTCTGTCAGCTCTCAGTCTAAGGCTCCTACATGAGCCCACAAGGAGCAAAGGGTCATGAGGTCTCAATGCCTTTTTTTCCCCATTTGAATCACAGCTTTCCCAAGTGAACCTTGATTTTTTTCATATCTCCATTCTGCAGATGTCATCAGACTATTTCAACCTTTAGAAGCTTGCTGTGCAAAGAGTGGTCAACGGGCCAGCACAATGACATCACCAGGAAGCATGTCAGGAATGCCAGAACTCAGGCCTCAGCTCAAAACAACTGAATCAGAATCTGCATATCAGCAAGATCCCCAGGGGCTCACACAAACACTCTGCAACCACAGATTGTCCACGTGGGTGGCTGAGATCACGAAACCTTTGCTTTCTGATGATGATTCAATATACACAAACTTTGTTCCATGCATAAAATTGTTTAAAATATTATATAAATTGCCTTCCTGCTATGTGTTTAAGGTGTATATAAAACATTACTGAGCTGCAGGTTTAGACTCAGGTCCCATCCCCGAAGTATCACATTATGTATGCAAATATTCCAAAATCTGAAACACTTCTAGCCCCAGGAATTTCAAATGAGGGATCCTCAAACTACGTGTCATCTAGAGTAGAAAATAAGAGGACTTTATAAAAAATGTTTTATAAAAAGTCGGTTTCAGTTTTCTGCTTTCTATTTCCTAGTATCTAAGTAAAGAGGCTCTTCCAAGTGACCTCATAAATCTATTCCATATCAAGAGTGGTCTATAAAATGTTCTATGATTCAATATCCATGTTTGCCAGAAGCTCTTTGAATTGCTCTGAGAACTGCAGAGAATGACTCTTACATAATTTCTCTATGGCTACGAGTGTATCCAGATCACCATGCCTGACAAACATTTCTACAGCTTATCTCAGGCTGTAGGAGAGAAGTGATAAGAATGGGGAATAAGATGTGGGCGATTATGAATATGAAACTTAAAATATTTTCATTTATCACCATCAACTGTTTCCCCACAGATTATGTATTTTTATATTATCTCCAACCCTCCTGTCATGTTGTATGTGCCCAAAATGCTCAATGTCAGCTTTATGAAAACAGGGTCCCCACTTAGAATCCTAACAAGCACACTCGGAATGGAATGAATCTGGGGGAGGGAGGTGATTTATAAAAGGACCATGTAACATTTGGGAAATAAACACTCTACCATCACTTTCTCCTGCCCGTCAACCTTCTGCAGGTGCTGCCTATTGACAACACCTAACAGGTAGCCCAAGGACATAGAAACCTGCAAGAGCAGTCTATGTTGTAAGCCTCCTCCTCCACAGGGAAGCGGGGAGGAGGGAAAGTGGAATTACACTGGGAATGTAAGATACTCTTCACGTGATCTTTCTACTGGCTTCTTTGGAAGAGGGAAGTAGATGGTCCAGGACTAAGTCTCATAATGCAGTCAGGGGTCAGGCTACCCAAGTTCAAGCCAACATCTACAACTTGCTGGCCAAATCTCTACAAGATTTAACTTCTTTATGCCTCAGTTTTTTCATCTGTAAAATAGAATTAATAGTGTCTGGGGTAATATCAAATTTGGACACAATATCATGTGTTAAGTGCTTAGAATAGTTCCTAGCATATTAACACTCATTAGATAGTTGATTTGTCATATTTTCTTACATTTTCCCTTATAGTAAATACTTGTTTATAAATCAAATTTTATTTGCTTATTATTAATGTCTTTTAGTTATTATATAGGTTCTATATAATTACCATTTTGCTATGTACTTTTGGATTTATTTTCCTTTGCTTTATAATTTCACAAAATGGTCTCATATTATACATATTATTTAGTTACTTACTTTTATTACCAGATAATGGAAACCTATGTCATCCAACATTTTTTTTTAAATAAATTTTAATGGTCATGTTAGTATTTTGTCATTTGGAGGTATAATAATTTACTTAACAATGTCTTTGCTATTAGATGTCTAGGTTTTCTTTTCTCCTGGTTTTTTTTTTTTTTTTTTTTCTCTTTTTTTGAGACAAAATCTCACTCTGTTGCATTCAGCTAGAGTGCTGTGGCATCAGCATGCTCACAGCTGCCCTGGCCTGCGGGGCTAATTCAACAGGGACCTAGGGTAGGGGGCGAGGGAGTGAAAAAGACAAAAGACACAAGGAATGAGAGCAAGACAGGATTCTGATCAAGCTCTGAAAACTTTATTTTTTAACAGGTATTTAAACACAAGCAGAGGGGGGAATATGCCCTCAGGTGAGTTAGGGTGGGGGGGTCTCTGATAACAGGTGTGATGTTTTTAGTTTCTGGAACCAAGTTCCTGGAGCCAAGGGTAACAATGCCCTACCCACCCATAAATACTTTCTGGCTGTGAATATTCCTGATAAGCTTTTTCTTAGGTTTTGGCTCCCGGCACACAGAAACCTCAAGCTCTTGGATCAAGCCATCCTCCTGTCTCAACCTTCCAAGAAGCTGGGACTACAGATATAGTTGTAGTCCCGGGTGCCACCATACCTGGCTAATTTTTTGTGTTTTTAATAGAGATGGAGTCTTGCTCTTGCTGGTCTCAAACTCCTGAGTACAAGCAATCCTCCCACCTTGGCCTCCTAGAGTGCTAGGGTTACAGAGGTGAGCCACTGAACCCTGCCTGTTTAGGTTATTTTCATTGTTTTTTGAATGAGATCTATATCTATGGTAACTTCATTAGAATAAAGTCCTAGAAATAAAACTTCCAGGTCTAATGTAGGCACACCTTTAAGCTGTTTTTGATATAATTAAAATTTTATTCTTCATTTCAACATATGTTAAAGGCTCCAGCATATTACACAAAGAACTTTAAAGTAACTGCTTCTCAGCCTTTTGGCTAAGATCAAGTGTAGAAGTTTAAAATAAAATAAGCATTAATTTCTCTGGACCCAGCTATAATTCTTCAAGATGACATGACAGTGTGGATATTCGAGACTGAAGTTATTCCATCCACTATACGCCTCTTTTAGGGAAATTAAAAGTGATATGTTAGTAAGACAATAATGCAATTGCAGTTTTTAGAATATTAGTTTTCTTACTAAAGATTCATGTCCTATAATTGACCATATCATCTGTTAGATCAATAAACTCAATTAGGTAAATGATAAACACAGCTAGCCTTGACCTCAGTAGACCTTTCCTAGATCCTAGGATGGTCCAGGCAAATCTAGTCACCAGGAAAACACTCTACCCTCTACCTTCTAATAGACATTCTCTGTATTCCAAACCAGAAAAAAGATAATATTCTTCCTAAGTGAGGGCAAAAGAAGAGAGCTAACATTTGTTAGGTATTTCCTAGGATCTTCCTCCTAGGTTCTTCCCATCCAGTATTTCAATAACCCCATGCACACATGCAATACAAGTCTTCACGCTGCTCCTTTCTCTACAAAAAAAAAAGGGGGGGAGGGGGGACTTATATCTTCCTAATTCATTTTAGGTGATTCCCTGGCACAACCAAGTATCAGTGATAGAAGTGGCAGTTACCTACTTTCATTTGGCTTCCATGAAAAAAATAGCATTCTACAATAAGTCAGTTCCTTCAGACCAACACCTGGCATACTGCAAAACTTTATTATACAATGTGGTTAAACACAATATTCTAATATGCAGCTTTCAAACTCAAGAATGTCATCTTCTGACAAAAAAAACTGGGCCTATTTTATAGGACTCTTCATGTAACTTCATAAAATTCTTGCCCTCAACAATGTCTGACACTGATCTTGATACTTGTTACAAAGTCTAATGTAACATAATGACATCTCAAGACCAATACCTAGGAGATTATCCCAATGCCCAGCTTCAGATTTTATCATCAGGGCACTGATCACCATATTCATACCTTACTTCTAGAATTTTGCCCCCAAATCTCCCCTTCTGGACTAGAGCTCTCCATCCTAATATTTAGTCATTCAACTAAATTTTTTTTCTGCAGTCTTGACTTGCATGTCCTCATAACTCTTTATGCTTCCTAATTCTTTGGGGGAATCGTGTCTACATGATTCATTTTGTTGGGAAGACAATACATGTGTTTTAAATTTATCTGGCAGGTGTCCATGGTGGCTCAGGCTATAATCTCAGGTCTTTGGGAGGCTGAGGTGGGAGTATTGCTTGAGGCCAAGGAGTTCCAGACAAGCCTGGGAAACATAGAAAGAACCCTATATTTACAAAAAAAAAAAAAACTTTTTAAATTAGCCAGGCATGGTGGCATGCATCTATAGTCCAGAAGGTGAGGTGGGAGGATTACATGGATTACATGAGCCCAGGAGTTCAATATTAGGATTTTACAGTGAGCTATGATCACACCATTGCACTCCAGCCTGGGCATCAGAGCAAGACCCTGTCTCTAAAAAGTAAATAAATAATTATATGATGGTGTTACTGGCTCACATTTGTAGCACTGCCATAAATGAGACTTCTTCTGAGTCCCACTCGTGTTTTCTTCTGAGTGGTGTTGGCCTGGGTTGAAGTTGTGATTCTTTATAATTAATCAATAAACAGCTTGTCAGAGATGGAATATCTTCTGCTTCACTTGAATCTGGATGCAGAAGGAGGTGCCCACTAGCTGCCAGGAGGAAGGTACATTGCAAAGGAAGCTGCCAGGAGGAAGGTGCTGGCAAAGTGATGGCTTACCCCCTGCCAACTCCTCCTCTGAAACCTCTTTAACCCTTTGAGAAGGAGATGGACAGTCCCTGGTTTTGTGAGATGGGTTTACGTGAGCTGTTGTTATCCACACAGCCACAGACAGGGACCAGAGAGGAAGTGTCAAATATCTGGGCAAAAGCTGAGCCTTATCTGTGTCTACATCAACTCCCATGACTACTTTTCCTTTTGCTTACTGTTTACAGCCTAATCCTGCTGGATGAAACCATTCACTTTCTCTCGTAAACTCTCGTGTTCAGCAATAGCCACTTGCAGTTTGACCAAGAGTCTAAGATCTTTTTACCCTTATTGGGAAACTTCCAAAAGAATTTTTTGTTTCCTCAGGTCCTTCTGGCCTGAGGCAGTAGTGAACACTGGGCCCCTGGGCAGCACCCTGTGCTCACAAACCAGCCATGGCCCTTAAGGATTTGAACACTTTACCAAACATCCATCTAGAAAGTGACGATTTGATCTTCCATTAGAAGTCATCTAAGTATTGCAGGAGAAGAATTAGGTACACACTTTGCTTTGTTTAGAATTTGGGGAAGTTTTGTTTGTTTGTTTTTTTAATTATTCTTTACCCAAAAGCAAGACTAATTCCTAGTAATGAATCAGCAGGTCCAGATTTGTGGGTGGTAACCTGAGGAAATCACACAGCCACTGAGGTCTTATGGCATGGGGCTGTGGGCTTAGACTTTGGAGTTAGACAGGACTGGTTTGAATTCTGGTCAGACATAAGTTGTGTCATCTTAAATCCAATGTATTCCTCTTTGAAGGACTGATCAATTATGTCTATGCCAAGGGCAGATGAAGGTGATGAATGGCAATGGATTATTACCAAGTTAATCAGATGTCACTCCAATGTAGCTACTATTCCAGATGTCTTTTTGTTGTTGGAGCAAATTGACACATTCCCTGACATGTAGTATGCAACTATTTATTTGATAAACATTATATTGTCTATTTGTATTAGTAAATATCTTGGAGTACATCTATGTGATTCCCTGCTGGTAACTACTCTCCTTTTAAATAATAGTGCCTAGCTTGCTCTGGAGCCCTAGTAGAGACTGAAGGCTTACCCGGGGGCCCAAGTCCCAAGATACCTGTAAATGGGGTGAAACGTGACCCATCAAATTATAAAGTCCAATGTGCACAGCAGCACTCTGTCAAGTGGAGGTGGTATACATGAAAACGGACTCATGTAGGTCCTGCAGACATAAGTCATATGACCAAGATCCCCATGACCCCTGCTCCTACCACATTGCCTCTCCTCTCTCATCTATCTCTTTGTGGAAAGTTCCTGTGTGACTAGGTGACTGAGGAAGAAACTATTTGGGCTGGTTTATAGTGCCCAGTGAAGCCTGGTGTGGTGGCTCACACCAGCAATCCTAACACTCTGAAAGGCTGAAGCAAGAGGATCGCTTGAGCTCAGCTGGTTCAGACCAGTCCTAGCAAGAGTAAGATTCTGTCTCTACTAAAAACAGGAAAATTAACATTGTGTTGTATGGCATTGTGGAGGGGACCTGTAGTCCCAGCTACTCAAGAGGCTTAGTAGAAGATCATGTAGGCCTAGGAGTTTAAGGTTGCTGTGAGCTATGATAATGCTGCCGTATTCTAGTCGGGGCAACAGAGCAAGACTCTGTCTCAAAAAAAAAAAAATTAAAAAAAAAAGGGCGGCGCCTGTGGCTCAGTGGGTAGGGTGCCGGCCCCATATACCGAGGGTGGTGGGTTCAAACCTGGCCTCAGCCAAAACTGCAACAAAAAATAGCTGGGCATTATGGTGAGTGCCTATAGTCCCAGCTACTTGTGAGGCTGAGGGAAGAGAATTGCCTAAGCCCAGGAGTTGGAGGTTGCTGTGAGCTGTGACATCATGGCACTCTATCAAGGACAACATAGTAAGACTCTATCTCAAAAATAAATAAATAGATAGAGGGGAACAATCCAAGATGGCAACTGAGTAACAGCTTCCTTACAACAGGGCACCATGAGTCTGGGGAGATAAGACTCCAGGCTTTTTTTTTTTTTTTTTTTTTTTTGTTTAAAGATGGCGGGTGAGTAACAGCTTCCCTGCAACTGGGCATGGGGAATCTGGGGAGACAAGACTCCAGACATCTCTGGCCAGTGGGATCTGCCTATGATCATCCCTTTGAGGATACAGGGAGCAAGCAAGGGACTTCTGGACCCCAGGAGGAGGACAAAAACAATGGAAAACTGGCAAGTGTCTGCATGTGTTCAATCGACCTAATCACGCCAGCAACCGTGAGTACAAGCAGCACTGAGACTGCAAACTGGAAAGGCCTTACCTGTGAACTGTTTTGGTGTTCTTGGACTTGGCACTCAGTTGAGCTGCCTTGGGGAGAGCTTGAGCAGAAGTGTGGAGAAC